>PVLA01006735.1:32991-117940 GCA_004027455.1 Hydrochoerus hydrochaeris | reverse complement strand
TGTTTAGGATTGTCCCTGCCTGGCCCTAAGCCTGGGGTGCTTCCTGCTTGGGGCTGGGGGTTGCTGCCAAGGTTAGCAAATATATATTCCAGCTTCTAAAAAATAAAGCGGATTCAGATTCACTCACAGACTGGTGTGCAGTGTCTTCTGTCTCTCACTCGCCGACTCCCTGTCCACCTTTGGGAAACCCTAGCCCTGCCGCAGCTGGACTCTGGCAATGAAGGTCTAGATTGTGAAAACACATCGCCACGAGCCCCCTCCTAAGCCTCGCCTCGCTTCAGACACACCGGCGCGGCACCCTCGCCACTGTCTGAAGCAGCTCTGGAGTCCTCTTAGCGAGCGTCTATATGAGGTGTGATCAAAAATACAGTGACTACAGCCACTAAGTGCCATCCAGTAAGAGGCGGGCTTGGAAAAATAGAATGCTGGGTCCTCGGTCACTTTATTCACCGGATCTGACACTGCAAACTCTGGCTCTTCCCAGGTCACAGTGGCCACGGCAGCAGAACGTTTGGAATGATTTCAGGACATGGAGGCAGCTGAGGCAACTAGAGACCCTCAGGACTGAGGCCAGTGAGCCGCTGCAGAAAGCGGGGAGACACTGGCTGAGCGTGCTGGAAGTGGGGGTGGGGTCTGCGAGGCCTTCATGGCCAGGGGTCTCATTTTAGAAGACGTCACCACTCCCTGTGTGTTTAGGTCACACCTCTCCCGATCCAGAGGATTTGGGGACAGGCAGGGCCTGGGATCCAGGGCCCTGGTGGGTGACAGGTTCCAATTTCCAACACGGGAGGCCTTAGGGAGGTGACTCTGAGTGGAGGCTGTGCGCACTCGGGGAGCAGAGGGAGGGGGCCGCCGCCACCCCGGGCCCGAGTACGTGGATGGGGAGCTGCCTGGCCAGAGCTGCGCCGGCCACGTCACACAGGCTGCTTAGCAGGCGACAGGCGGCGGCACACTGGGCGGACGGGTCCTGCCTGGGATTCGCTGCACACCTCAGGTAAAGACGCCTGCGGGATGGGTGTAGACAGAACACGGCCAGGAGCTTGAGAAGGCAGCACAGGTGTCCAAAAGGGCAGCGGTAGCCAGGGCATGCTGAAACACACGTGATCCCAGAACTGGGAGGCTGAGGCAGGAGAATTGCCACAAGTTTAAGGACTACAGCCTAGGCTACAGAGTGAGACCCCGTCTCAAAAAACAAAACAAAACAATACAACACCCCAGGCTCCAGTGACCACGTGGCCAAAGTACTCCAAGTGCTGGAAAGTCAAGGGCCAAGGCCGTGGCCAGGGTCAGCATGATCCCAGGGCTTCCCAGCTAAGGGCTGTGTTAAACCCAGGCTAGAAACATCAGGGGACTTGCTGAAGTCCCCAGGGCTGGTGGCAGCGGGGGTGTGGTGTGTGATGGGCGCTTGCTAAGCCCTCTCCGGTTCTGCCCTCACTGCGCCCTGCCTTCCACCAGTCCTCTGAGGAGTCCACCCCATCGCCCTGAGGCCCAAAGGCGTTTTTTCCTTCTTTTTGAGACAGGGTCTCCACAGGTAGCCAGGCCTGGCTTTAAACTCTCCGTGACCCTCCCGCCTCAGCCTCCCCAGCGCTGGGATTCAGGTGAGCACCCACACTGGGCTGCAAGGTTTCCGAGGCAGCTAGGAAAGGCAGGGCGGCCAGTAGGCGCGGTGGCCGCGGGCTCACACTGCACCTCCTGGCCCCGCGGAGGCTCGTCCCGCTCCCGCCGCGGAGCCCGGCCTCACTGCGCTCCTCATCCCAGCAGAAGCGACCGACTTCGCCCCAGGAAACACCGCTCTGACCCGGCCGGGCCGTGTCCCTGCCCAGCCTGGACCCCCGCACCCCCAACCGCGCCCGGCCCCCATCCCCGCCCCCTTACAGCGCGTGGGCGGCGACCCAGCAGCAGGCGGCGCAGAGCCACAGCGCGAAGGACGCGCACACGCGGCCCCGCGCGAAGCAGCGGCCCAGGTAGCCGGGGTCCCCGGGGTCCCCGGGCGCTGCCGCCTCCCTCATGGCCGCGCCGTCCCGGCTGCCAGCGAGGGGCCCGCCCCGGCCCCGCCCCCGCCATTGTCGGGGCCCCGGCTCGGGCTCCCTCCAGCGGTGGAGAGCGGAGCCGCCTGGCACAGAGGCCCCGGTCCGGACCACGGACTGATAATCGCCAGGGATGGGGACCGTCCCCGCCTTTTCCCGGCCACACAATGGAACGCAGCGCCGGAGCTGGGAGCGGGGCTCGGGTCCAGGCCCGATGGGTCACTCGGTGCGCGGAAGGCTGCGGAGCGGTGGGCGCCCGCGGGTCGGCCGCTGCCGGAGCTGCGCCGGCCCAGGGCTCCTCTCCGCGCCTCCAGGACCGCAGGCCCTTCCCAGTTGCTCCTCCCATCTGGGTCCGGGCTGTTCTCCTGGAAAATAAACTATTGTAAGGGCTTCGCACTGACCTAACGCCCTTGACCTTTATTTCGAGATCAGGTCTGCCGTGTGGCTAAGGTGTCCTGGCTGGGCTGGAACTAGTGGTCACCTGCCTCGGCTTCCCTGTGTACTGGGACCACAGGCCTGCACCGCCGCACCTGGCTGCTATACTGTAATTGTTAATATCCTCATTGATTTTAGTGAGTTTGCTTATAGCAGCACATATTATAATTTTATTTTTAAAACACAGCTTTAAGCTGGGCATGTAGCACATGCCTGCAATCCTGGTATTCAGGAGGCTGAAGCAGGCGAATCGCTACAAGTCTGAGATCACCCTGGGTTACATAGGAGTTCAAGGCAACTCTTGCCTACAACAGCACCCCTCCCTACAAACAAAGCAAAGCGTAATACGGGTTGAGTATTTCAGTTTTAATGTCAGCCTCCCCGTCGAGTGGAAGACCCTAAAGGATTTGTTGATTTAGGAATCTAGTGGGGTACAAATACTCCCAAATCAGGAAGGACAGCTCCCTGTCTGAGACACCTGTAATGAAACTGACCCTCCGCCAGGATCCCGTACACTAAGGCCATTTCCTATGGCCAAGTCTGAAGAGCCTTAATCCCTGTAATCCCAGAGGAGCTGGCGTTCGAGCTCAGTTTGGACAATCTGGTGTCTTAGCGAGACCCTGTTTCAAAATGATAAAAGGAAGGAAGGGAGGGAGGGGCCGGGAAGGGAGTTGAAGGCCGTGTCCGTGTGGACAGCAGAGCAAGGCGGTTGCTTTGCTTTTGCGGTTTTGCTTTTAGTTTTGTTTTTTGGAGACAGGGTCTTGCTGTGTAGCCCGGGCTGGACTTAAGTGGCGGTCCTCCTGCCTCAAGTCTCTCAAGTGCTGGGATTACAGGTATGCGGCGCCATGTCCGGCTAGGATACTGTTTCAAACAAACAAAGCAATAAATAAAAAAAAATAAACAAAAACTCAAATCTGCTATCACACTGGCCACACATCGGGCTTAGCAGTCAGCAGGGGGCAGCGTGGCTCCTGAGCATTTGATCGGGCAGCACAGTGCTGAGTACGAGCACCTGGGCACTGTGATCCTGACCACTCCAGCCTGCGCACCCTCGTCCACCCATCCCTCGAGAGGACGGCCAGGCAGTGACACAGACACACACATGCACGGCGCTCTGCAGTGACTGGCCTGGCCTGTTCTCAGCACCATGGTCACCCCGGGGAGGGGCAGAGGGACAGGTGGTCTTGGTCCAGGTGCTGCAGCCTGTGTTGCCCGTGTGTGTCACCTGCCACCATTGTACACGTTTATGCTCCTCCAGTGTCAGCCGAGTCTGGGTGAGCTGCGCACCCTCGCTGCCACACCCCCTCGGCCTGCAGAGCCCACACACGGGGACTCCCTGCATGCAGCATCTGCGGGCAGCCAGGCTGTCCATCACCTGGGCTGGAGACAGTGCAGCTGGATTTCTTCGGTGCTGAGGACTGAACCCTGAGCTCAGCCCTTTTATTTAGTTTTTGGAGTCTGAGTCAGACGCTGAGTTACCCAGGGCAGCCTCTGCTCTGCAACCCTCCTGCCTCAGGAGCTGGGACTACAGACATGTGGCACCTGTCTGGCAGCCACTGGGTATTAGGAGTGGAAATCTGGGATGACTTTGCTCACCGCAGACTTAACAGGGGCAAGAGGTATTTGACAAAGGACACTCACTAGACTTCCGCTGAGTGCCAAGTTTTCCAGCTGAGCCAGGAAAACACTGGCTTTTTTTTTTCTTTTCTTTTTGTATTGGTACCAGGGATCAAACTCACGACCACACATGTGCAAGGCAGGTGCTTATGCCGCTGAGCTAAATCCCCAGCCCAACACTGGCTTCTTGACAAACATTTTAATTTCCTGAAGTCTACAAGCTGCAGATATATGACATGTTCTGCTTTAAAAGAGTGGTGCAGTATCAGGCATGGTGATGTAATCTGTAATCCCAGCACTCCGGAGGCTGAGGCAGGAGGATCAGCACAGGTTTAAGGCCAGCCTAAACCACATAGTGAGACTCTGTCTCAAAAAACCAAACCAATCAACCAAACAAAAACCAAAACAAAATACAGGTGGTGCAGAGACTTGCAGAAGATAGTGGAATGGTGAACAGAAAAGAAACACCTTCTCTGAGAGATTTGGTGTCCAGATGCCAAAACATACCAGTGTGAGGAAGACAGAGAGAAGGAGTCTCTCTCTGTACCCAGCAAAGATCTGAAGCAAGAAGTAAAGCCAACACAGAGAGCCAAGAGAGAGACCTCAATGCAGAACAGAGAGGTGGGCAAGCAATGCCTTCTCCCTGAGCCCTGACCCACCCCGTGGGAAAGGTGGATTGAACCTGCATTTGCACAGTGACTACTGGTGACCCGAGGCCTCTGCAGAGAAATGCAACAGTAGATCAGAGCAGTGGACTGCAGTGGTTGGTGCATTATTCAGATTCAGACACCTGTTAGGAGAGGGTGATTGGCTGGTAGCTGTCGAGAGGCCAACTGAGGCCAGAATTCTGAACTCAGCGGATTGCGGGCTGGTTCCGTTTAGTGGCTCCCTGTGTCAGGGTGCACCAGAACCAAGTTCAGACTAGTCGGAGCTCAGGGAGCCGAGTTCAAGCTCACAGGAGGCACATGAGCGTTGTGGGCTGAACAAATCTGGTGCCAGCCTCACAACCAGAAACCTGCCTGAACTACACAGCAGGACCCGTGTAGGTCACTGGAATTAAGGTGCAGGCTTGCCGGGATTATGCATTACCCTGCGGACATCCACAGTTGGCTTGCTGGGATTCATCACCACAGACCTGGGCTCTGCCTGTCCACTTTGTCTACCAGTGACAGCAGAGACATGCTGAAGTGGACAGTCTTTTCTTTTTTCCTTTGGTGGGGAGTAACGGGACTTGAACTCATGACTTTGCAGGTGCTGTGCTGCTGAGCTACATCCCTGGCCCCTCTTCTTTATGTTTTTTCTTGACTGTGTTTGACATTGAATGAGTGAACCCTGTTTGTGGTTTTGTTGTTGATCTGTTGTTGTTATTTCTTCCCTCTCTGCATCACTGGCTTCCTCAGGTTTGAGCTACCTTCCTTCAGCCTTGCTGCTAATCTCCCCCTCTTCTTCTGTTCCTACTTTTTGCCCCTAATTCCTTTCATGTTTTCTCCCCTGAAGGTAAAATTACCATATTAAGGAAATATTTATTGTATACAATTTTCTGGTTCATTTTAGACTTTGTTATCTGTCTTAGTTACTTTTCTCTCATTGGTGGAACAAAATACCCAACACCCAAAATTAGGGAAGGAAAGGTTTATTAAGCTCAGTTTGTGGAGGTTTCAGCCCACAGTTGGCTGGCTCTAAGGCAGGGTGGCATGGCAGAGAAGCAACAGCTCATGGTGACAGAAAACAGCAAAAGCAACCAGAGCAAAGAGGGAGGAGCACAAGAGGGAAGACTCTTTGTCCCTTACACTGTATGTAGGTCACACCCACCCTAGGATGAGAGCAGCACTCACACCCACAATTCCAGCACTGGAGCATGAATCAGTTACAAATTCTAGAAGCCTGCCCCCATGACTGCATGAGGCTTTGGGGGGACATCCAGGCACAAACCTTAACATTATCTAATAACAAATATAGTTCATACAGTTAAAGGTGGCAAATTAATAATGACCAAAGCTTGTCATTTTCCAGGCTACATTTGATGCTGCTGATTGTACCACTTGACCCAGTGTGACATCACTTTTCTAATCAGCTGTTGGTATGCCAAGAATGAGATTGCCTAAGGGTCATAAACAATACTATAGGCCAAATGCCAAAGAACCAGGGGCTGGGTCAAAAAGATAGTAACTTCTCATTCTCAATAAACTGAATAGGCAGTATCTTCCAACAGATTAAAAAACCAAAAACTGCTACACCTGAAGACATCTTTGAGAAGTAGTCATTTTCTAAGGGTTCTCAATATTAGCAATAAAGCTACCAGCCATAAATAATTTACAAGCAGCAACTCAGGAATTTAACTATAAACCAAAAACAAACCCCCAAAAAACAAGACAATGAGAAACAAGATGCAACTCTCGATTTCCAGCTCACCAAAGGGAAACCCAGGGGGCAATGGGGTGGAGCAATTCAAAACCCACTCACCTGGATTCTCTGAAGTGGTAACAGGATAAGCAACAACACAGTTGAATGAAGCTCTAGAAAAAAAATCAAATCAGAAATCATCTCACAGATAACTACAGAGATGGTGACCAAAGACTCTAGAGGAAATACAGATAAAAAAGCAGAAGGGGTTAGGAAAATGATGGAAATAATGGACACATACTGGAAACACAGGAAAGAAATGCAATCCATAAAACAGATTCAGACAGATATCGAGGAGATGAGATTCCACTGAAAATACTTTTAACAGACTAAACCAATGTGAGGAGAATCTCAGATACAGAAGATAGGATTTCTTAAAAATAGTGAGGGATCACAAAAAAATCAATCCAAGAGTTGTTAAATGATGAAAAGAAGATTAACAAAAATTGATTGGAGTTGGTGAAAAAGCAGAACACAGTGCAAATGACACAAAAAACTGTCCACATCAGTCAGGGCAAAAAACTTCCCAAGTGGAGAAAAAGAATTTGATATACAGATAACTGAGGCATAGAGAACTCCAATTAGCCACGATAAAACAAACAAATGAACAGGAAAAATCCAAAAAACTACACCAGGGCACATAATAGTCAAGATTCCAGAAATTCAGCACAAGAACAGAATATTAAAAGCTGTTAAAGAAAAGAAACAAATCATCTATAAAGGGAAGCCAATGAGGATCACGGCAGACTTCTTAAACCCTCAAGTCAAGAGCTTGGAGTGAAGTACTTAAAGCTCTAAAAGAAAACAACCTCCAGCCCAGATCTTTTAAAATTGATGCAGAAGTAAGAACATGACAAACAGTATGTGAGGAATTTCATGAACACCAAACCAGCACACCGAAATGTTCTCAGGGCATCCCAGAAAGAGACAACAAGGACTACAAAAACTCCCACAGAATGAATCCACCAGGCAAGAGGAATAATTAAACAGAGCAAGGGCGAGGAACCAACAACAGGAAAATAACAGGACAAGGATAAATCAATACGTATCAGTTCTAACCATCAACATACATGGTCTCAGCTGGGCATGGTGGCACACACCTGCAATCCCAGCACTAGGGAGGCTGAAGCAGGAGGATTGTTGCAAGTTTCAGACCAGTCTGGGCTACAAAGTGAGCTCAAGGCCAGCCTGCACAAGACCTTGTCTCAAAAAGACAGAAAGTGAAAGAAAAAAAGAAAAAGAAAAAAAAAATCTCAATTCATCAATCAAAAGAAACAGACTGGCAGAAAGGATCAAGAAGCAAGATCCCACGATATGTTGCATATAAGAAAAACATTTAACTTAAAAAAAAAAAGAAATTCATAGACAAAGTCAATGGATGGAAAACAATACTCTATGTGACAGGAACCCAGAAAAAAGCAGCAGTATCTATTCTCTTTGCAGACAAAGTGGATTTCAAGTCAAGACTGAATGAGAGAGACAAAGGTCACTATATCCTTGCAGAAGGAATGATCCAAGAGGAAGAGGTACCAATCATAAATATATGGGCACCAAATACCAGGGCACCCAACTATATAAAACATATTAATGGACATGAAAAACCAAATACGCATCAATAAATTATAACGGGGAACCTCACTAGCCTACTCTCACAAAAGAAAAACAGACACACACACCCACACACAAAAATCAATACAGAAATGTCAGAGCTGACCAAAACTTTGGACAAATGGACTGCATAGATGCCTACAGAGTGTCCACCCCACAATATCAGAATACACATTCTTCTTGGCTGCACATGGGACATTCTCCAAGACAGATCACATACTAGCTCATAGACATGCTTAAGTAACTGCAAAGGAACTGCGTATTATCAGCCCATAACGCAATGAACAGCAAATCAATAGCAAAAGAAACCACAAAAACTTCATACATTCACGGAAATTATTTAACACCCTCCTGAACAACTAATGGGTCACAGATGAAATTAAAGAAGAAATTAGACAATAAAATGATCATGCCAGTACAACATACTGAAACTTATGGGATAAAATGAAAGCAGTCCTATGAAGGAAATTTACAGTAGTGAATTCTCATGTCAGGAAAACAGAGCAATCTCAAATAAATAACCTAATGTTGAACCTCAAACTTGTAGAAAAAGAAAAACAAACGAAGCCCAAAGATTATATTAGTGAGGAAATTATAATGATCAGAGCAGAAATTAATGCATTGGAGACTAAGAAAAAAATGGTTCTTTAAAACATTAAATAAAATCAACAAATCTTTAGATAACATTATCAACAAAAAGAAAATACTCAAATCCATACAATTAGGAATGAAAAAGGGTGAAATCACAATGGATGCTGCAGAAACCCCAAAGATCACCAACACCTACTTTGAGAACCTGTACTGTAATATAACGGAAAACACAGAAGAAATGGACAGATTCCTAGATACATATCAATCACCAAGTTGAATCAAGAAGCTAAAAAATTTCAAAATAAATCAAAATCAGTCAATGAAATCGAAGATGTAATTAAAAACCTATCAACAACTGGAGATTTAGCTCAGTGGCATAAGCGCCTGCCTGGTAAGTGTAAGGTCGTGAGTTCAAATCCCTGGTACAAAAAAACAAAACAAAACAAAACCTATCAATAAAGAAAATCCCTGGGCCCAATGCATTCATGGCTGAATTCTACAAGAAATTTAGAGAAGCCTTAATGCTGCTTCTCCAGCTGTTTTAAGCAATACTCTGAAATTTATTCCTGGGAGCAAGTGTTACCTTGACACCAAAACTAGGACCCAACCAAAAAGACCTGCATGTAGGCCAATCTCCCTAATGAACACAGACACAAAAATCCTGGCAAACCACCACACAGGATTGATCCTTGGGCTACAGGGATGGTTTAGCATATGCACATTAGTATTTTAACAGAGCCAAGGATAAAAACCATATGATCATCTCAACAGATAAGGAAAAACTGTTTGACAAAGCCAATACTCATTCGTGATTAAAAACTCTACAGAGAACTGGAATAGACTGTCTCTATCATAATCTGATAGAAGCCATCTATGACAAACCAACAGCAACATCATTTTGATCAAATAAATGGTTAAAACAAAACTTTCACTCTAAAATCAGGAACAAGACAAAGATGTTCACTGTTACCTCTCTTACTCAATATAGTTCTGGGAACATTAGCCAGAGCAATTAGATAAAAGAAAGAAATGGAATAAGGATAGGAAAGGAAGAAGTGAAATTATCATTGTTTGGGATCTATATAGACTTCAAAAACTTCACTGAAAGACTTCTTGATTTAATAAACAAATTCAGTTGCATAGCTGGATACAAAGTCAACAATCAAAAATCATTTTCACTTCTGTACATAAACTCACTGAGAGAGAAATTGGGAAACATTTTTAATAATTGCATCCATAAGAGGAAAAAGAAAGAATACATACCTTGGAATCAGTTTAACAGAGGAAGTAAAGGACCTTTACACTGAATACTAGAGTAGTCTGAAAAAAGAAATTGAGGGTATCAGAAGATGAAAAGATATTCCTTGTTCTTGTGTAGGAAGAATCAGTGTAGTAAAAATGGCCATACTTCCAAAATTGTTATACAGATTTTATGGTAATCAGGCATAGTGGTGCAATCCCAGCACTGCAAATTCAAGGAGGATCATTGCAAATTCAAGACCAGCCTGGGCTACAAAGTGAGGCATTTTGTATGAAATGGGTTTTTTGCATTGGCCTCCATTCATTATTACTATGATGAATGGGTAAATCACTTGTGTAGCAGAAAGAATAACTGAATTCCTGCTGCATGCACTTTCAAAACACTGCGCTTTGCCTCTATTTCAAGTGTGTGCAGTATACTTCTCAAGAAGTATAAAGGCCTTTTTTAGGAAGCAGGTTTTTTGCCTTGGCTTCCATTCATTGTTACTATGATGAATGTGTAAATCACTTGTGTAGCGGAGAGAGCAACTCAGTTTCTGCTGCATATTCTTTCAAAACACTTCATTGTGCTTCTATTTCAAGTGTGTGCAGTGTATTTCACACGAAGTATAAAGGCATTTTGTATGAAACGTGTTTTGAACATTGGCTTCAACTGCCTGAACTGCATAGTGAGACCCTGTCTCAACAAGACAAAACCTGAACTGCATAGTGAGACCCCATCTCAAAAAGCCAAAACAAAACAAAACCCAAAAAACCCCAACATGATACTGGCAAAAACCAACCAACCAACCAACCAACCAACCAACCAATCAACTAACCCGAGGATCAATGGAATGGATTAGAAGTTGTACTAATGACCCAAAACATTCTCAGCCATCTTATCTTGGATGTAGGATACCTGACATGAAGGAAGATAGCCTCTTTAAGAAATGGAGATGCAAGCCGGGCGTGGTGGCTCATGCCTGTAACCTCAGCACTTAGGAGGCTAAGGCAGGAGGATCGTTGCAAGTTCAAGACCAGCCTGGGCTATAAAGTGAGCTCAAGGCCAGCCTGAACTGCATAGTGAGACCCTGTCTCAAAAAAACAAAAATAAATAAATAAATAAATAAATAAATAAATAAAGGCTTTTTGCATAGCAAAAGAAACCACTAATGGAGTGGAGACAACTTAGTTGGGAAAAAATTCTGCCAGCTGTTCCTCAAAGGACTACTATCTAGAATATATAACGAATTATAAAAAAATCAGACACCCAAAATGGGTGACACATACCAGTGGAGGTGTCACCCACCAGCCCACCCTTATGCATGCTCCTTCTGCCAGGAACATCTAGAATGGGCGACCGACAGGCAGAAGGTCACCTGTTATGTGAGGACTGGAGTGAGGCTCACCCACTGTGCCGAACCCCTTAACTTGCTTTATTTTCCAGGAAAGACCCGGAGTCCCCGCAGCTGCCCCGTGGCCCCCCAGCACCTGGCCCTCGCTCACTTTTGTCCTTCAGTGCTTGCTCCTATGCTGTCACAGTCACCTCCTGAACCGCTCTACCTTTTTTTGTTTGTCTCGCTAGGTAGTCCATGCTGGCCCTAAGCTCAGTGTGTAGTCCAGGCTGGCTCTGGACTCTCGGCAATCCTCCTGCCTCAGCTGCCAGTGCTGGCATTAGAATGGCGCACCCCCACACCCAGCTGCACTGCTTTTCCTGTCACTAGATGGCTGTTGAAGAAATATGTTAACTGAATGAACGTACCTTTTAATTCCTGGACCTAACAGTTTTCCTGGGGTAACACGTCCTAAACACAGCTGCCCACCGCTTACTGGCAGAGACAGGAATTGCTTTGTCATGTGCCCATCAAGAGTATAGGCACAGCTAAGACAGCCACGACAGCCACGGCTGATGACCCCTTAGGAAGCCATCTGCACATGGTCCCTTGTGACGAGCTGCCCTGTGGCACTTGGCTTTATCACCCAGCCCTCCTGGGACCCGGTGCCTCTTCCTGGATTCTGTCTCATGGAGGTGTGTACTTTCCCTAAGGCACCTCCGCCATAAGAGATGCTTCTGGTTATGCCCTGAGTTGGGGGAATAAGATAGCCCAGGGAAGGCTACAAATGTAAAGGAGCCGGGGCTTGGGACAGCTGGGCATGCAGGCCACCTGTGATGGGAGGAACCACGAGTGGGGTGCACAGTGCAGGTGCTCGAAAGCACCACTCTTGCCACCCACTATGGTGCTGGTGGCACAGACAGTTGTGCCCCTTGGGGACTGAGAACAACTGCAGCCCCCGGGGCCCCTACCGAAAAGGGCTGTGCAGGATGTGTGCGGGGCAGGGCCCGCTAACCTAAATCATGTCCTCAAAGAAGCCCCTGAAGCCCAGGAGCCCTAGCGAAGACTGTGGTGGACACGCACTGAGCGGTCGGCAGCCCATCCACTCACGCCAGGAAACAGCCCGGTGGCAGTTGAACTTTAATCTTCAGACTCTCCTGATTCACAAACCGGTGCGTGTCCGCGCAGACCCCACCATCCGACCCTTGTCCCAAGTTCCGCCCTCCATGGGACCTGCTCCTGGGCTCCTGGCTATGCTGCGCAGAGACAGTCCGTGCAGCCCCATCCTGGCATCAAGCCTGCGGGTGTGGCTGTGCTCCCCAAGAGCAGGCTGGCAGGTGCCTGTCCAGGGCAGTCCACAGCCCGAGCAGCTGCTCGTCCCTCTGTGCCACATGGCTGCCCTCTGTCACGCCTGGCTGGGATCACATGTCCAGGTGCTTGTAGAGTCTCCTGCTTTTCTCCTTTTTGTTCCTGTTGCCATGCTTCTTCCAGGGCTTCCCCACCACATTCTCGGAACTGGCAGCAGCTGCCGTCACCGGGCCGCTGCCGGGCTGGTAACCCATCACGGCCTGGACCCCTCGCGTCAGCGCCCGCACATTCTCCTGGAAAGCAGAGGAAGCGTGGTGAGAGGGTGGCAGCGGGGTGTCCTCGAGGGCCCCAACCCAGAAACTAAGGAAACTGTTTACTTAATAAAAGCTTAATCCAATGGGGTGGTGAGCAGGAAGCAATGGCCCACCTTTGTATAACGGTAGCGTACACAAAGGGTCAGGTATGTGGGCTGTAACCAACAGGAACTGCTGGCTTTTGCACACGTGGCCTTTAGAGGCAGCACTAAAACATTCAAATTAAATGTCTGCTAGGTCAGCGGCAGGCCTGAGAAAGAACCTGTGGTCCCTCTGCATACGGGCTTCTTTCCAAACACTGGCACAGAACTGGGAATAATTCAAACAGCCACAAGTATCCAAGCTTGTCTCAGCCAAGCCAGGTCAAACAAGTGGCGCTGGCAATCACTCGTGTCCTGGGGCTGCAGTCCCCAAGTGTGAAGCAGGGATGGGACTATCTGCGGCTGCACAAGGCTGCACGCACGAGGCACAGACGCCACACCAGAGCGCCAGCCGCCTGCCGCGGCTTAGACACACGGCAGCTCTTGCCTTCTCTCTGGATGGCGACTACTTAAAAGCATTACTACTACTACTACTATTATTTTGCAGAACTAGGGATTAAACCCAGGGGCTCCTGCATGCTAGTTTACCACTGAGCTACACCCACAGTCTGCTTAAAAGCACTTTTGAAGCATGTTAGACACAGTGCACTGATTTAACTGCCCTGTACACATATTTGCCTTTTACAAAGCTACCTCTAAACTGCAGCTGTAATGTAAGCAATTCAAGTTGTTAAGATTGTAAGGTGCAGGAGACTTGTATGAAGCCTGTCTCTCTAGCACTTTCTAATCATAAACCTGATGAGGCCATGATATCCCAAGTATATAGAGACTCCCGGAATCCAGCAATAACCAACATTTAGCCAGGGGTGGTGGTGCAGGCCTGTGATCCCAGAAGTTGGGGGGCTGAGGCAGGACTGCTGTAAGCTCAAGGCCAGCCTGTACCATACTGCAAAACCCTGTCGCAGAAAAACAAAAAAACACTCCCCCCAACCCAACACTGCTCCAAGGACAATGTCTATGTACATACGAGCTTTTAAAGAGGATCAGCGAGACAGAAATCAAAACACGAGGCACCACTTCACACATGTCAGGATGGGCAAAGGGGAGAAGTGGGAGAGCAGAAAGTACCATCGAGCGTGTGCCGGAATCAGAGCTCCTGAACTGCAGAGAGGGATGTGACCGGTGTGACCGCACCAGCACCTCAGGGCCTCGCGCCTGGAAACCCTGCTCCTGGGCACAGACCAAGGGGAGGGAACCTACATGATGCAAAAGCTCTATATAATCGCTCACAGCAGCTTTAGTCCTAACAACCCAAATGTCCACCCACAGCCACATGGACAACAAGACATGTCCACTCACACAGAGGAGTATTATGCAATAAGGAGCCTGAGTGCTGCCACTGGCACAACACAGTGAACCCCGAGGACACGGGCAAAGTGAAAGGAAGAGTCACAAAGAGCATAGCGTCCAGACCCACCAGGACAGGCAAATCTGCACACAGAGTGGACTGGGGCCTGGCAGCGCTGGGAGCGGGGAGCAGGCCAGCACTGCTAACAGTCTAGACTATGAGGTTTCTTTTTGGGGTGTTTTTTTCTTCTTCTTCTTTGGACTTTTGAGACAGGGTTTCACTATACAGTTCTAGCTGACCTTGAACTCACAGTACTCCTCCTGCCTCGGCTCCCCAAGGCCTTTAGGCATTTCTAAAATGGACTGTACAACTCTCAAATACCCAAAGCTACTGGATTTTACCATCTAAAATGGTGTGAGTGAACTTCTGGTTTGTGAACACCTCAATCTTTACTGTGGGAAAGAATGGGTTGGATCAGAAGTTAAAGAAAAACTTACAACTTACTTGATGGAAAAATGTTTTGTCAACGACATTTTCAATCTGTCTCTCCTTTTTCTTTCTGCTCGGCTGCGTTTTCATTTCAGCACTGTTCATCTTGTTCTCCAGGAGTCCCTGGTGTTGGTACTGAAACGTCACAGGGTCTATTCTGGGAGGAGGGTGGCAGTACAGCAGTTTACCCTGCAGAGAGACAGGTGACAGTGCATCACAGGGCCACTGCACTAACCTAAGAGGACACACCAAGCAGGCCACACCCTCATGGGGCTTTCTGGGTGAGGATCCAGCCGAGCTGACTTCGGTGGCCTAACTCTTCACACCGATGCCACCCTCTCTGGGCGGGGGCCTCACTGTCCCACAGCTTCACGCCGAAATGAGTCATTCTTCTCCCGGCTCCTTTCCACTGTTTGCATGTCTAAGGATTCTTCAGTGCGCTTTTAAGATCAGACTTTTGCTAAATATTCTCCTAAGCCAAATCTGAGACATGACTTGAAGATTCTGACTGTATCAATGGGAATATTAGGCGAGGAATGTGACATCAAGGGAGTCCTAGGCTCGCCTAGTAGGTGGGAGGGGCTGGTTCCATTTCCAGCGCCATGGGGTGGGGGTGGGGAACTCCATAGAAAACCCTTAGATTCTTTTTTGAGACATGGTTTTACTACGCAGTCCAGGCTGGCCTTGAACTCGCAGGGATCCTTCTGCCTCGGCCTGAGTACTGGAATTACACATGTGCACCACCACACCTGGCTGCCTTGGATTCTTACATGAGGGACTGTGCCTGCGGCCTCGGTTCAGAGGCTCTTTCTACACTAGACACTCTAAAAGCCATGCCACTATCAACTCAGCTCTGTAACCTCCAGTTACACGTTGAATGAATAAATGATTTTCCATCCAAACAGTAGCAACTGCGTTCTTTCTGAAGTCAAACAGCATGGCATACTTCTATTTCTATACTCCAAGAGCTCCCTGGATTTGGACTTCAGAAGAGGAGGAAATAAAGTTCAAGCTTTACAAGTAGTTATTACCGGGAACTGTGACAATGCTGGTTTTTCGAAAAAAAATTTAACTTAATACATAACATGTCTTAGGGACTTAGTACGAAACACTGTGCTCAGTGATGAGGAAACCCCCAAGAGTGCCTTCACTTTTAACATGACAGGGTATGACCTCACAGACCCGCTTTCACTTTTCATGTTCATAGTGTGCTTTCTCTGGTCCTGGGCTCTGCCTGGCATCCTTGTTATGGCCTATGAGGGGACTCAGTCCTGTGGGGGCTCTGTTAGGGGGACTGTCAGCTGTTAGGTTACGGTGATCAGCTAAGTACGGGTGGAAGGTGCAGACAGCGTACTACATTGAGGACTGAGAGATGAGGGAAACGTAGGAGGAGACGGAAAACTGGATGCAAGAATCAGCACTTCTCAGTGCTAACAGTGTGCAAACAGCTGCATGCACGCTGGGGCATAGCGCCTGCCTGGCACAGAGTTCGATTCCCTGGTACCATAGGAAAAAAAAAAAAAAAAAAAGGAATTCCAACAGCTTCACTGTTTCTGTCAAAATATGTTGTCATTCGCTTCTATAATTGTGCAAGGTTAACTCCCCTCAATGGAAATTACAACCCCACTGTAACTCCATCTCGATGAGAAACTATCTCCTCAGAACCTAAAGGTTGGCGGTTTAGCTATGAATGCAGCAAGCAAGCAAGGAAGGTCCTCTTTGCCAAGAGCGCCGGGAAGCAGGACTCACTCACCCGAACGTAGTCCTTCAGGATGTAGCGCGCAGAGCGAGGCTGGTCCGGCTGGCCGTGCGCCGTCCGGAACCCCCGCATGGCTGTGGAGAAAGCAAGCGTGCGGCACTGTAGCCCAGACGGCTCCGGGACGCCGCACACTCCCCAGGCACCGTGCGCTCCTCCTTCCTGCCCACGCTTCCTCCTGGTTGTTAGTCACTGCACTACGCTGTAGAGCACCTTTTGTTTAGCACTAATGTGTGCTGACACAGGGGAACAGGCTCTGCAGTTGTCCTGCTACCTGAAAATCCACCCAGCACCAGGCCACGAGATACACACACAGTGTCTCAGAGTTCTTCCATCCCTTCACCTGGAAGGCTGGTTCAGAGGCCACCCCAGAGTATTATTAGCAGCAAAGCCAAAGGCCGCAGAGCAAGTTTTTTGTTTTAATTTTCAGCAGTACTTGGGCTGAATCCTGGGGCTCGCTACCACCAAACTACATCCTTAAACCTTTTTAATCTCATACTTAAGAGACAGAATCTCACTAAGCTACTCAGGCTGGCGTCAAACTTGTGATTGTCCTGCCTCGGTCTCAATAGCTAGGGATACAGGTGTGAAGGGATGTGCCTGGTAGCAAGCTTCCTTCTTTAGTGATAAACCTCTGTATTTTCTCTCCAGTTTTCCAAACAGACCCTAAAGACACCTTAACACTAACTCAGTCAGCGGACCACGGTGAAACACAGTGGCTAAGAATATGGGCTCCGGCCCACAGGCTGGATCAAAACTTAGCCCCTGACGCACCAGCTGTGTGTAGCCCTTTGCCCTTTAGAAGAAAATATTTAAAATCCTAATTTATACCATACATAAAAATAAATTTAGGAAGGTTAAAAAAATCTCAAAACAACAAGTATTACATGAAAACAGTTTTGTTCTTTAAACACAGGGAAGGCTTCCAGGCAACTTCTTGACTAAACCCAGTCAAGCCCAGAAGGAAAAAAGAGCCTATTAGAGAATGTCAGCTTCTACAGGGTTAGAGAGGCCAGAAACAAAATCAGCAAAATGACAGGCACAGCACACAGAAGCACTCATGCACAGAAAAGACCATCCCAGAAGAGATACAGGAAACCAATGAACACATGCAAAGATGCCCAACTTCACCAGTGCTTAAAGACACACAAAGTAAAACTAGAGCTACTGGGCAATCTTTTAAAATCTACTGCCAGAGGTCCTATTCTGAACAGACCCACAGACATGATCTCAGAAAGGGTACACGTGGGGCCGGCTTTACAAAGTGCACTTTCCTCTTACTGATTTTACCATGTGGCACTGGATGAAAAATAGCATTTTGGGTATTGTTAAAAAAATAAAGGAGCTGGGGATATGGCTCAGAGTTAAAGCACTTACTTACCCTGGATTGATGCTCAGAAACTGCCTTCCCAATTCAATGAACCATTTCTATTAACTACATTGTTTTTTATGTTCGTGTTTCAAAATAAAAAACTTACATCCATATGCTGTCAACAGCTCCTCCGAGGTCGGAGGCCGGTGAGGATCTTCGTCTTCCCTGGGCTTTGTGATGCTGATGCCATAGGTGGCTTCCAGGATGCGCCGGGGAATGTTCTGGCAAACGTGACCCAGTCAAGGTGCCCACTGGCTGCAGCTGAGCCCCAACATTCACCCTCCTCCCCAGACAGGCTAGTTGCTCATGCATGGAAATCATCAGTTTTTTTTCCTTTTAAACAAAATCTTAAAACATCAGTGGCCACTTCCAGTGAATTCTCTAATAACTAAGTTACCCTCCCCTTGCGAAGCAGGGTATGAATGAACCGCAGGTCTGTGAAGAAACCCATGGAGGACAGGAGGTGCAGGTGTCTTTGCTGCTAATGGCTGTGACTATGCGAGCTGACTTCCTCTTGTCTCATCTCCATTTACCTGTGCTTTCCTCCCATCCCAGGACTAACCAGGCCCGACCACGCTCGAGATCAGATGAGATGGGGCGCGTTCAGGGTGTTAAGGCTGTAGACTACCTGTGCTTTCCTAAGACAGTCACAGCACCCTGCTTTGCCCTGGTCCCCAGCAGTGTCCCACGTCACCTGGGCTGACACTGCTAGAAAGACAGAGCCCACCTGAGTGCATTACCCGCAGCACCTCATTGCTTAATACTGTGCACCGTGCACAAGTCTGATGGCTGATATATGCCGAAAGCATAAGTAACTTCTGTTCTCAAACCTGGCCAGGCATGGTGGTGCCGGCCTGTAAGACTGCTGTGAGTTCAAGGCCAACCTGAACTACAGGGTGAGACCATCTCAAAAAACAAACAAACAAAAAACAACCAAAAGAAAAATAAAAGAAATTTAGGTTTTAGCGGGTATGGTGGCACATACCTATAATCCCAGCATTCTGTGAGGCTGAGGCAGGACTGCAAGTCAGAGTCTAGACTAGCTAGCTTTGTGATTTAGACACCATGTCAAAATAAAAAAGGGCTGGGGGTGTAGAATTAGTGCATTCTTTTCAACAACTGTTTCATATCCCATTTTATTGATGTACTAGTTTATTTTTTTTTTGAAATGATACTGGGGATGGAACCCAGGGCCT
Organism: Hydrochoerus hydrochaeris; assembly: GCA_004027455.1. NCBI lineage: Eukaryota > Metazoa > Chordata > Mammalia > Rodentia > Hydrochaeridae > Hydrochoerus > Hydrochoerus hydrochaeris. Next base: position 98,862 of record PVLA01006735.1, on the reverse strand, counting down.
CTGCACTGAGTTACATTCCCATACCCTTTTGATTTTTGAGACAGGGTCTTAATTTCCCCAGGAAGGACTTGAACTTGTGATCCTCCTGCCTCAGCCTCTCAAAGTGTTCTAACTGCCAGCAAGCAGTACCACACCTAGTTTTACTCATTATGGCTCACAGAACAAAAGCACAGGGGCTTAGGGATTTGGGGGAATGGAATTTCACCCTCCCCGCACACTAACGAGCTCGAGTGCCACCGGCTCAGTCTCCCATCGCTCGTTCGCTGGCATCTGCAGAACAGCAGCCTGCCTGCTCGCCGCTAGCTGGGAGCCCCACCTACCCCCAGCCAGGCAGCGCACCACACGGGTCACCTGGCACTGAGGGGCAGCAGAGCGCCTGGCTGTGGGCCTCAGGCAGACAATTTCACCATGCTGTGTCTCAGTCTGAAATAGAACCGCGAGGAAACAGGAAACAGCAGCATCCGGCCTCCTTGGCTGCTCTCAGAATAAGAAGCGTTACCCAGTTAAGTGTCAGAAACACGCACTGCAGGTGGCTGACACGTTAGTAACAATGGTTAACAGTCACCAGCACCTGTGAGGCAGATGGCACCCGTTTTAGAGAGCAGAGAAGGTGTCAGACAGGGAGCACACTCCCCTGGGTCCCTCACAGCAAGGTGGCAGGGTGAGCTGGGTGTGCGGCCTGGGCGCCTCGTCCACACTTGCTTATGCCTCGGGCTGCACCGCTGGGCTCTGACTGGGAAGCCCTGAGCTGGCTCCCTAGGAAACCAGGCAGGAGGAACCCGCACTTCAGACCCTCCCTCAGGCCTGACGGGGTCAGACCTGAGTCATTGCACAGCACCCGACGGCACCACCCCAATCCCTGAGGCCCCACCGGCCCAGACCCTGGGAAGGATATGAGTGACACGGGAGGGACGTGGTCCCGCATCTGGTCGATGGGCAGGATTCCACTGCAGGTCATCTCCGCCTTAGTGGACACGAAGGATGGCATCACCAGGCCAGGGCAGTCACACAGGCAGAGGCCGGGCTCCACGTAGAGGGTCTGCAGGGGAAGGAAGGCGCGTGGGCTCAGCACGCAGCTCCGGAGCAGAGCGGGGCTGCAGGCGGGCGGCCCTCAGGGATACCTGAAAATGCTTGGTGTGGCCGGGCGTGGCGGACACAGACACTTTCTTGTTGCCGAGGATGGTGTTGATGGTGGAACTCTTGCCAACGTTAGGGTAGCCCACCTACAAGAGACGCAGGAGTCACAAGCAGGCCCGGGCAGCATCCGGATGCCCAGACAGTGCATGGCACACAGGCCAGCACACCTGCCGCTCTCTCCCCGACCTCTGGAGCACATGGTTGGGCTGTGCACCTTTCTCTCTCTTGTGGGCTGGGTGCATTTATCCACACCCGTCTCCAGGGACAAAAGGTCACTCTGTGTACTTTCACAGGTTTTCTTTTTTTGTCTTTTGGAGACAGGGTCTATGCAGTGCAGGCTGGCCTTGAGCTCACTTTGTAGCCCAGGCTGGTCTCAAACTTGCCAGCAATTCTCCTGCCTCAGCCTCCCAAGTGCTGGGATTACAGGTGTGCTCCACCACGCCCAGCTTCACAGGTTTTCTTAAGCTACAGGCAACTTCTCCCACCAGTTATGAACGACCACCATGGTCAATCATTTACAACAGATGTCTGGACAGTGAGTCAATAAATCAGCCCCTGGGCTCCTAGAGCAAGGCATTCAGAAAGGGAGGGAGCTGCTCACTGCTGTAGTAAAGAGGAAGAATTCCATAGCAAAGCTGCACTTTGTAGCGCAAGTGACAGAGGACGAGGCCATAAAGCTGAGGGAAACGTGTTGCTTCCCCAGCAAGCATCCCAGGTAAGCCAGCCCCACGGCAGGATGGGGACTCACATCCTGTCGGCCTGACTCAAGACAGCTGCTAGTGCACAAATACACGGTTCATCTTCCCCCGCCATGCAGAGGAGACAGCTCAAGAACAACCAGCCAGGCTGCAATCCCAGCACTCGGGAGGCTGAAGCAGGAGAATCGCACGAATGAGGCCAGCCTGGGATACACAGTGAGTTCAAAGACAGCCCGGACTACACAGCAGGACTGTCTCAAATGAGAAAAAAAGAACATCTAGCCCTTATGACGAGCTGGACTTGGCAGGAACTGGGGGGGGGGGTCTCCTCCTGCCGCATCTCTACTCTGTGCTGCCCTCCTGAAGGAGAGCCCCGCCACCCCGTCTCTGATGCCTCGCACTGCCTTCGAGAAGGCCAGGGGCACCTGGAGCCATGCTGCAGCCCTCGGGGTGTGCCTGCTTTCACCGCCACTTGTGGAGTGAGGGGTCCATGAGCAGGGAGGTGATCCTGTTTCTCTCGTTTACCAAGAGTGTCTATGCAGCAAAACACCCGTCCCATTTGCCCGGCGACAGTGCCAGGGTTCTCCTACAGGCCATGTGGGGCGCTCAGTGTAGTTGGCAAGGTGCACAGGCTGCTCTCAGCCCACCTGCCTCTCCTGGTAACTGGCACAGCCCAGTGCTGGACTGAGGGAGCGGGCGGCTGGACAGCAGGGTCAAGCACGGGGCGGAACCAACCCAGCCCTGAGGGTGCAGCCTCTGAGCCACGGGAACAAGGCGGCCTCGTGTTCCTCGGCAAGGCAGCCTGATTCTAGAGGCTCCCGCATGGCTGCCAAAGGACGGGAGCGGAGACCCTCACTCGTGCAGTTCCTCTTACCAGGCCCACGGTGAGCTGCCCGGCCTTCACCCTGCTCCCGCCGTGCAATTGCTTGAAGAGCTCCAGCAGCTCCTGCCTGGATACCAGGTGGCTGAGGTTGCGGGGTGGCCTGCTCTTCGGGGCCTCCCCACTCGAGGCCCCTGGGTCGGCCGGACTCTTCCTCCAGCCCCGGCTGCACGCCTCCTCCGCCTCCGCCTCCTCAGTGCCGCTGCCTTCCTCTGAGCACGTGTGCCAGTCCTCCTCCTCCTCCTCTTCCTCCTCCTCCTCCCAGCAGTCCTCGTACTCGCTGTCGTCCTCACTCACAGCCTCACTGCCTGGCCGAGGGCCTGGCTCGCCTGCGTCCTCCTCCGAGCTGAAGTCTGCAGACTCGGCTGTGCTGGCTTCTCCAGCCTCGCTGTTCCCTGGCTCCTGGGGAAATGACAGAAACCCAAAGCTCCCAAATTTGTAACTGCCCTTTTCACACGAGGGATGACACTCAGCGAGCTGGTTATGTAAGATGAATGGAGCCAAGAAAAGTCACACGCATGCAGCAGGTGGCAAAGCTTTCCGTGCGGGATCACAGGATTGCACGCCTTCAGCTGTTTCTGTATCCTCTGAACTTTATAGAGAATTGCAGGAATTGCTTATCTAATTTAAAATAAACTTCAAAGCAAGGCAAAGTGTTTACATTGACTCTTTGGCAATATACTATTATGCTCTAAGCTGTACAATAAAACAAAGCTTTTCTCATTTACAGTAAAACATTTTTGCACACTGCACAAAACAAGGGCATAATTTGTCATGTAAGAGCCATTTTACATGCTTTTGCATGTTTAAGGAAACCACTGCTCCCATTTTGTGTGAGGCTGGAGAGAGCCCAGAGCTTTGCACATGCCAGCAAACAGTCTACCACTGAGCTACACCCAGCCCAGCTACCCTCTTGCTGCTTGCTGCCTTTAGTAAGTCAAAAAGCTCCACGACACACAGACAGAAGCAGCAAATTCCACTCCAGGGTGAACTAGTCAGGATTTGAAAATGAGACAGACCCTCTATCATTCCTAAATTATTTAGGGCTTGGGTGGTTGGTTACCAGTGACAGAAAGAGACACACAGATCTTGGTTAAATAGGCATCCTAAACATTAGGAGAGAGAAAACACTAGGATTTCATGATCACCTCTGGCAACTTAAAAAGAAACCTAGCTTGTAAGACAGCCATAAAGTTGAAACAATTTTCATGATGAATGAACAATGAATATAAAGAAGTCACTGTGTCCTCACTGTGAACTTTTCTGGATCATTTTAAAAATCAAAGTCTTAAGTTGGGCATGGTAGTGCACACTTGTAATCCTAGCACTCAGGAGGCTGAGGCAGGAGGATTGTCCTGAGTTTGAGGCCAGCTTGGATTATGAAGTGAGTTCAAGGCTAGACTGAACCATATAATAAAACCCTGCCTCAAAAACAAACAAACAAACCCCCACAAAACAAAAAAGAACCCCACAAAAAAATCAGTCTTAAAAGAAGGAAAAGTTGGAAACAAAGCTTTTGTAAATAAGGAGGGGAAGAAGGGTTGAATGGAGGGAAGGGGAATGGGGAGAAAAAACAATTACATTATATCATGTACAGAGACAAATTCCCTATAACGAATGTGATCATTAAATATACCCAAAATGTATCAATACACTTGATTAAAAAGAAAAAGTCTTAAAAAAATACTTATGGGAATTGGTCGCTTATAGGGTAACAGCTCCCACAGTCACCCAGGGCTCTGCAGGGGAATAAATGTGCAGAGCTCTGAACTGAGGGGACCCTGATCACAAGAAGGTGGAGCCTCTGCCACGTGCCCTCAGCACCAGCACCGCACACTGCACTCGGTCACCATGCTCGGGGAGAGGCATGAACCTCGCTCTGAGGGATCTGACCGCAGAAGACTCACAGGCTGTAATGAGGAAATCAAGGAGGTGAAGCCACATCCTCAGGGACAGACCAGGGGCAAGGACTTCCCAAATCCAGAGAGAAAACGAAGTGAGTCAGCTGGCCACTGGAAGTCACCCAGAGATGCCATGCTGGGCAGGGAGGGGACGGAGAGGCGTCCAGCACATACCAGAGCTCAAGCTCGCTGGCTGGAGCTCACCCAGGGAGGGCTGGACTCAAGGGACAGCAGACTGGCTCCCCCGCACCTCAGCCGGTGAGAAATGCAGAGTCAGCAGAAGCGGGCCTGGGAGAGTGGTACTAGGCTTAGAGTTCTAGTACTAATTTCTTTTAATACTTACTGGCAAATAAAATAAGCACTAAGTTGTTTTTGTAAAATTTGGGTTAAAGGGAAATAACATGGCATATCTTAATTTAAGGGTACTTAGTTTCTTTGTTTTCAAAACAAAGTGAAGAGATTTGGATCAAGCCCAGAGAAGTCACTACATCCTTCAGTTGTACACTTTTGTTCTAACTTCTCTTAAAGCAATTACAAGGTCATTATGAAACTTCCTAGAAAACTTCCTACTAAAATTAAAAAAAAAAAAAAATTAAAGTATCAGCGCCCAACACTAGGGATGTCAGACTATTTGAAAACCACAAAGAAAATAACTCTGTGACTGATCTTTCTATAGGCCATCCTATCATCAGAGCACTATGGAAAAAAACAAAAATAAGAAAACCAAACCAAACAACAAAACAAATAAACAGCAACAACCCCCGCCAAAAAAAGCACAGCTAGTAAATTTCTACCAAGAAAAAAAACCAACACAAATGAAGCACATTAATGTGTACAAAACCCTCCCTCAAGACCACCCTGCCAAGGTTCCCAAGTTACCTTTGATTCCTCATTCAGCTGGGCAGTGCCAGCCAAAGCTGACCAGAAAACAACCTGCACGCCTTCCCTTTCGAAGTGCGCAGCCCAGGCCCCGCGCTGCTCGGCAGTCAGCAGGTCCGCCTTATTGATCAGGATGACGTTCTCTTTATTGGCATCGATCTCTTTCACATAACATTCCTGTGGAAGGCAAGACAGAGACCTTGCACACTAGGAAAAAACCAGCCTGATTATGTAATGATGACTGCCAGTAATAGTTTTAAATCTCTTTCTAGTGTAAAGATTTTAAATTTTAGTATATTCTATGCCGTGGACTCTTTTTTTGGGGATCGAACTCATGACCTCCTGCTTGCCAGGCAGGTGCTTATGCTGCTGAGCTAAATCCCCAGCCCAGTATGTTCTAAATAATACTTTCAGTAAACTCCGAAAAGAAAGGTTTCAGTGTTAAACTTTTTGTTACTTTCCAGTTTAAAAAGTAAAACAAAACAAAAATGCACAACAAAAACCTGCTGTGTGGTGGTGCACGCCTGTGATCCCAGCAGTTGGGAGGCTGAGGTACGTGGACTGCTGTCAGTTTGAGACCAGCCTGGGCTACACAGGGGAGCTCAAGGCCAGCCTCACTACACAGTGACTCACTACACAGTGAGACCCTGTCTCAAAAAAAGCAAAAAACAATGTAGTGCTCAAAGAGAAATATGATCACCTCACATGTATACAATGTTTTATTATTTCAGATTTCATGTAACTCTTACACCTTAGTTACCACTCCTTGTGGTGTCTTTACACACTTAATTCACTTGTGAAACACCACAAAAAGTAGTAAGTAGGCTTAGATGAGAAGGATTAAGAGGAGAGGTGATTAGAGTAAGAGAATATTCTTAAATTGGTCCAATGCTGTTTTGATTAGTGTCTTGAAAACTGGGAAACTGGCAAAAGAATATTAATAAAGCGGCTTCTAAATTCAAATGGAAACCCCTGAAGCATGTGTGCATTCCTGCAGACAGAAACAGCCGTCGAGAAGTCACCCGTCAAGCATAGGCGCTAGGCAAGCCCCGCTCCTTGAGGAGAGGAGGGCAGAGCACCAGCCGCAGGTATGTGCCGAGGTCCCGCCTCTCTGCTGTTCCAAGGATGGAAATCAGCACTTACCAAATCCTCGCAGCGAAACAGGAGTGGGTTTCGAGCATCCACTATCTGGACCACAATATCACTGAAACACAAGCGGGACAATCAATCCAGTCTGTGGAGGCAAAGGACCATTGCCCGTGTCCCGAAGGCAGAGCAGCAAACCCTCCCACACATCAAGCACCCGCCATGTGTCCACCACTTTGCGCACCGGTGTTCTCTGTTCATATGTGCGCAGACGGATCCTTACAGCAGTGTGTGACTGTCTGTGTCAGCTAAGAGAGCTGGAGCCCACAAAGCAATCCTGGCCTCCTGGACAGAGGTCCTGCTCTGCGGCTCCAATGCCACCTCAAGGGGCCCACGTGGCGTCCCATGCTAAACTCCTGCTGTGACTTCCATGTACCTCCTGGAGTGACGAGAGAGTATTCAAGTCCTGCTCTCCCAGGTGATGTTTACTAAAAATACAGCTCCTCACCTGTGCTGGTATTCAGGCCTCAAAAGAACAGTAATAAAGCTCTTGCTGCCAGTATCTCATTTGAACTTAGGACTGTCCACGAAGATGGTCTGCAGCTAGCCAACAAGTGCCCAGCAGTTTCCAGAATGTATTCCATGCAGAAACATAAACCCATGCGCCACTGGCTCCAGCTGGCACAGCGAAGCAGGGTGAGTTCAGCTTCTCCCACTGCACAAAGCGGCGATGATGAGGCAGCCCGGGGCGACTTCGATGGGAGGCCCGCTCTCCCTGCGGCCGCTGTGGCTAAGGGCTCGCTAAAAGGCCAACTGTGACCACTCTGCAGAGCTGTCACCGCCTCACAGCAGGCTCCACAAATCCCAGGCTGGCCAGCGGCCTTTTCTCAGGTAACCCTGCAATTCTAACAGGCCCCAAGGGAGCAGCGCTACCCTGAGGGCAGGGCTCCCCGCGACAACTGCAAGTGCACCTGCTTTCAGAAGAGCTAAACTCCTAGCATAATCTCGCGATTTAAAGGACTCGCAGGCTTGGGAGTTTCGAGACTGCTGTTTTCTAATTACACGGGCCCCACTATTGCTTCCTTCAAGGTATTCATCTCACTTCCACACTGAATTAATTTGGATGATGAATAAAAACCACAAGACATGCCAACAGGAACAAACAGCTTTCAGACACCAGTAAGAAAGGAAGCCACCTTGGGCCAGCCTGCTCCCGGCATGGGGCTAGGGTGACGCCAGCCGTGGGGCAGGAAGCGCTGGAGGCCGAACTCGCTGGGACACAGCGCTCTTTGCTCAGAGCCAGTAGGTACCTCATCCTGCTGCGTGTGCCCAGCAAACACTCTGAGAGACACTACTGGAATCGACGGGCCAGATGGCCCAGCTAGCTGTGAGCAAACAGGAGACATCTGCCACAGAGGGGACGGCAGTAAACATTTCCTGCGAGAGATGCGGCAGCTGTCATTCACAAGTAACATTTCTGCGTATCGCAGATCTGCTTCCCTGTGGTAGGAACTGCAGCCTCGAGCCAACTCTGTTCTGTCACGGGGTGGGGCGGGGGTCACACAGTAAACACCAGAGCAAGGGACACTCATCCACTGGGCTACAGGTGCTGGGAAACAGTGCTGATGGGGCGCCTGGGGTGAGGGCCTCCCTGTTGCTCATGGAGGCTGAGCCCCTCTGCTCCCCTCGGGACCCACGGAAGGGAAAGTAGAGGATACAACCCTTCAGAACATGGAGAAAGAGCGAAGGGCAGCCAGGGATTTAGCTCAGTGGCATAAGTGCCTGCTTGGCAAGCGCGAGGTCATGAGTTCAATCCCCGGTACTGCAAAAAAAAAAAAAAAGCGAAGGGCAGCAGCGAAGGAAGGCCAAAGCCCAACATGAGCCTGCCCGCACCCCGTGCCCCAGGAAGGCTACAGTGCCTCTCAAGGCGAGGGCGAGGCGTGGCCAGAAGCTGCCCAGTCCCAGGCTGGCCCTGCGTTTCTCTCACCTGGCGATGGCACCTCTGCACAGCCCCTTCCTCACCCCGACAGCAGAGGGCAGTGTGCACCGCGGAGGGGGCGGGATGAAGGCAGCCCAGGCAGCCTGGCAGCCCCCACCGGCCAGACCCCAGGACAGTGTCCTCTGTTTTAAGGGAAAGGCTGCTGGGCGCTACAGTGTGGCTACCCTACCACAGAGCGGGTGCCTGCGAGCTGCTCTGCAGTCACTCTTGGCTGGCAGCCTGTCACCCAAATGTGCTCACACACAGGCCAGAGGCCACAACGAACAGAGAAAGAGGACACCAGAAAGAGACTAGACGGGAAGTGGAAGGAAGCTAGGCACAGACCTCTGCCGTCCCAGCCCACCTGCCCCCATGGGGCCGGGTGAGGGCGCCTACACGGGCGGTTCTCCCAACCTACCCGTCGGAAAATGGAGGCACAATGCCAACCGACAGCAGAGGCTGAGCAATAGATTTCGCCAGTGTTAAGGAATACGGGGTGGTGGTGGGGGTGCATGATTCTCTCCGTTACAGACAGAGAGCTATGGGCTGTGTTACAGCAGGGGAGGAGCGGCTGTTAGGAGGGAGTGATTTGCTTGTGTGTTTTCCGGTGGAGACAGTGTCTCATTATGTAGTTGAGGCTGGCCTCAAACTCACTATGAAATTCAGGCTGACCCTGCACTTGAGGAGATCTCCCTGCCTTAGCCTTGCAAATGCTGGGATGTGTCACTACGCCTGGGAGAACTGTAAAATGAATGTTAAATGGTATAAATCAGATGCTAAATAAAACGTTAAATGATGCACAAGCTCAAGTATTGCCTGGTTTCTCTTACACTAGAAATCAGACACACAAAGGAAGAGCAAAACAAGACAGGTGAAAGCCAGGTAATTCCAGCACCCAGGAGGCTGAGGCAGGAGGATTACTCTGAGTTTGAGGCCAGCCTGGGCTCCAAAGTGGGTTCAAGACCAGCCTGAACTGCATAGTGAGACCCTGCCTTAAAAAAAAAAAAAAAAAAGAGATGAAGTTCGTGTACCATAAAATTCACTTTTCAAGTATACAATTCAATGGTTTTAAGTATATTCACATAAACATCACTACTACCTAATTCCTTTAAAAAACACTAATTAATTTCTTCTCAAGTACAATTTTCTTGGCAACAATGGTAAATGTGGTAATACTCTTTTCTTGAGCATTTAAATTCAAGCATCTGGTTTCCTAATGTTCCTAACTAGATACATATGGATTTCAAAAATACAGCCTATAGATTCCTTGATAAAAGCATTTAATGTCAAAGTTCATTTATCGGCTGGGGATATAGCTCGGTGGCATAGCACCTGCACGGCAAGGGCAAGGTCCTGAATTTGATTCTCGGCACACATACAAAAAAAAAAAGTTCAGCCAGGTGTGGTTCCATTCCTATAATCCCAGGATTGGGGAGGCTGAGGCAGGAGGATCATTTTGAGTTTGAGAAAAGTTTGGATAACACAGTGAGCTCAAGGTCTGCCTGAACTGCACAGCAAGAGCCTGTCTCAAAAAGACAAAAAAAAAAAAAAAAGTTCTTTTATCAAATCCCTGAACATAATTCAGAAACTCTTGCAAGAAACAGGTGAGACTAGAGAAAGCTGAATTCTCCTCAGTATTACATGGAACACAATACAATGCCATTCTCAACTTATCTAAATTATTCTCATTTTTTAAAAAAAGCCCAACTAAAGAAAAACAAAAAACAAAAATACTCCCAGGGGCACTTGTCTCGCATGCTGGTAGAACCTGTGTTCAACTCCCAGCACCGCCAAAACCAGAACAGAAAAGAGAAAGAACACCTTGCAGTGTTCCCACATGGGGTGATACACACCTGTCATCTCATTCCAACACTGAGAAGGCTGAGGCAGGGGGATCACCTCAAGTTCAAGGTCAGCCTCAACTACACAGTGAGACTATGTCTCAACTGAAAACCACACAAACAAGTCATCTGGATTCCTTAACGATCGTTCCTTTCTCACAGTCCACAGTCTTGTCTGTCACAGAGGAAGCCATACTGCCTCTGTATTCCACAGGGCACTGAGTTCTTCTGGTAGTAGGGTAACCACTATGAATTTCCCTCCTAGGACTGCTTTCACTGTGTCCCATATTTAATGGCAGAAACTGTCTATTTGCTTCTTTACGTCATCTGTAACCCACTGGTTGTTCAGGAGGGTTATTTAATTTCCATGTGTTTATGAAGTTCTTGTGAGTTTTTCTGCCATTGATTTCCAATTCCACTGCACTATGGTCTGGTGATATGCATGGGATAATTCAATTTCTTTGTATTTACTAAAGCACATTCTATGAGCAGTATGTGGTTTATTTTGGAGAACATCCCGTGTGCAGTTGAGAATGTGTATTCTGATGTTGTAGGGTAGAACACTCAGTAAACATCTACTAAGTCCATTTGTTCAAAAGTTTGGTTCAGTTCTGATATTCTATTGTTGATTTTTTGTCTAGTCGATCTCTTTGTGCCAGTAGGGTACTGTGACTTTCTGATTCAATCACATTAGTGCTTATTTGTTTCATAAAGTTGTGCGTACTGGTATTTGTTGCATATGTAATTATGATTAGTATTTCTTCCTTTTAGACTGCTCCCTTTACAAGGATGTAGTGACTAGTGACCTTCTTTGTCTCTCTTAAATCAGTCCTAGCTTGAAATCCACTTTGCAGGATAGCTACCCCTGCTTTTTCCTGGGTTCCTGCCGCATGAAATAGTTTTCCATCCTTTGACTTTCAACCTATGAATTTCTTTTTGAATTAAATGGGTTTCTTGTATGCAGCATATTGTTGGAACCTGCTTCTTGATCTGTTCTACCAGTTTCTTCTGATTGCTGACTTGAGACAATGTTGATGATGATAACTTATATGTCCTGAATTATCCTGTCATGTTATTTTCGTGTTGTAGGCTGTTTTTTCCCATTTGCTTTGCCTCATAGATTCATTCTGCTGGTGTTCATGGAGTTGTAATCCTTATTATCTTTCTAGAATGTCCTTCAGAACATCCTGGAGTGCTGATTTGGTGTTTATGAATTTCTTCAGTTGTTGTCTTGGAAGCAACTTACTTCTCTATGCCTCACTATAATACATGTATGTCAAATTGTTTTTCCCTGCCAGGGAGGTTTTCTGCTATGACGTCTGTAAGCAGCAGCTTTTTTGTTATTTGTGCTATCTCCTGCTTTTTTATTGACTCCAATGATTCTTTTTTTCCCAACTGATCTTACGTTATTCTTCTCTGCATCATTTACCAGTTGCTGTGGCTCCTTGCTATTTTTCAGGCATATTCCATGGTTGCCACCACAAGCCTACACCTTTCTTTCTCCTGAAGTCCAGGCTAGTTTTACCACCCTGCTCAGCCCGAGTGGTCTGCACACCTTCTGTGGGCTGGAGCTCAGCTGGGAGGGGAGCCACCTGATGGGGCCAGCGGTCATTCTGAGCTCTGCACTCAGTTCACCCCTCTTCAAAATGGCTCCTGGCAATCGCCCTCTGCCGTGGGACGGCCAAACCCTGGCCATTCACCGGGCAGTGCATGCACGGCATCCACTGCCCTGCTGCAGTCTCTCCGTGGAGGCCTCCGTGTGTTGAACTGCTTCTCTCACGCACTGAGCCCAGACTCCGGGAGAGGCGCTGCCTGCCACCTCCTCCTTCACTCTTCCCATGGGCTTCAGTTCTCGCTCCAGATCTCTCCTGGGTCTCCTGGACCCACTTCCCTCCTCCTTCTCTTCCTCCAGCTGCTATATTCTGGTGTCTGGATACCAAACCTCAGGCAGGCTCTTTCTCTGCTGCTTATCACTTGGCTATCTTTCCAGAAGTCTTCCTTTTTTACTTTGAGACTAGGTCTTGCTAAGTCACTAAATTGGTCAGGTCAGATTCAAACTTGCAATCTGCTTGCCTCAGCCTTCCAGAGTGCTGGGATTATGACGTGTACCACCATCACTGCAGTGTGTAGAGGTTGGAGTCCATAATAGCTGACTCCAAGGCAGGGTGGCTTCACGGAGAAGAGCAATTCATGGCGAGCAGGAGATGGCAGAAGCAACACAGGCTCCTTTTTCTCTTTTTTTAAATACAGGAGAAACACACTGTCAACCGCTACTGTCAGGTCAGCAGCCCTGCAAATGCCTCTGTGAATGCAGGGCGTTGTGGAGGCAGTGTGACTGCACCCGTCGTAGGAGGAGCAGGTATTTCCATATGCAACTTACTTCTTTTAGAGGAAATTTTTATAGTAGCTTGGCAAAGCACAAAGATTCTATTATTATGTGATATTCTTTAATGATATAAGAGCTTAATGATTTTATTATATAGATGTGTTATAATTCCAAACACCTGGTCAATGAGAATAAAGTACTGAAGAGTAAGTTCAACAGTTTAGGGAAACAGGTGGAACGCAGAAGACTGTTCACAGTGCCTTACTAACTTAGTATATAAGGAACTGAAGAGAGGTTGGCTTTTGTCACAGAAGTTATGGGCAAGTCTTTGTTTTCTTTCTCCTCATGTTTTGTGGGTTAAACAAAATGCCTCACATACATTTTTTTCAATAGGATAAACTTCAGGTCACATTTCAGATCACTTCTAAAATTTATCTTTTAATTTAGTAAGGCACTGTGAATATAAAGCATTTGGATTTTTTTTTTTTTTTTGCGGTACTGGGGATGGAACTCATGACCTCGCACTGGCCAGGCAGGTGCTTATGCCACTGAACTAAATCCCTGGCTCCAAGCTTTTGGATTTTTAAAAATAGGGAGCAAAGCCTGGCCTGATGGAGCATGCATCTAATTCTGGTTTCAGGACAGCCTGACTGCAGAGTGAGACCATATCTCTAAAAAAGTAAAAAACTCCAAAAAACCAAAACAAGAAAAATAAAAAAAACCAGAACCACAAAACTGAAATTAAAGAAAAATCCAAGCCAAACAAAACAAAAAACTAGAAAGTAAATAATGTAGGAAGGTTACTACCATGTAAGCTGCAAACAAAATTAAATTCTCTAATGACTTTGATGGTAATTATATTTAACATCTATAGAAACTAATTTGGGTGATGGATGTGGTGTGTAACTGTTTTGGCTCCTATCTACATGTTCCCCCTGAAGCATCATGGGCTTTTAGGTGGGGCTTTTGCAAGATGGCTGGATCACGGCTGTGTGTAAATGCATTAGCTGACTGACAGGTTTAGCACAGTTCTGGGTATGGGTGATGGAATTACTGGTGAGGGAAGCCCCACCCTGGATGTGGGTGGTAGCCAAGGGCTTATATCCTGGATGGAATACAAAGGGAAAGGAGAAAGGAGGCTGGCTGCTTCCTGCCTGCCCTGCCATGAACTGTTTCTCCTCTGCTGCACCACCCTGCCTTGGAGCCAGCTGAGTATGGACTGAAACCTCTACAAACTGTGAGCTAAAACAAACCTCTACTCCTTTAACTTGTGGATGTCAGGTAACTAAGACAGTAATGTTCCTAGCTTTATTTCTGTCCAGGAGGCTGGGCACCAAGGATTGGACACGAGCCCAGGTATACACCATATAAACAGCAAGTGTATAGTTAACAGTGAGGCCAGTGATGGTCCAGTCACCTACTGGGTACTGAGTTCTTGAGGTCAAGGACTGGACTGCATTGATCTAGGTGCCCCTGGTGCTGGCACTTTGCTTGGCAGCTAGCCGAACTCCATGAAAAACTGCTGAAATGGCCACTGCCACCTATCTTCTGTAACGTTCACGCTTTTAACAGGCAAAAATCTACCCCTTTTCACACCTACATTTTCTGATACCACTAGAAACTCAATACATCTTTGTGGAAATAACAACAGAATTCACCTTACAGAAAATGTTCATGATTCTCACATACTTGCCAATCCACTCATCTAGTGAGGAAAAACTCTTTCACTTTTAAAAAGTCTCATTAACTTTCTGTATATTTCAATCCTCAACCTCTTAGATGTACAGCCCATGAGTGTATGTCAACATCCATATCTAATACCACTACCACGGACTCTTCAGTACACAGAAAATGGTGCCAGGCATGGAGGCGCATGCCTGTAGTCCCAGCACTCAAGAGACTGAGGCAGGAGGATCACCCTGATTTTGAGCCTGGGTTACACAGTAAATTCAAGATCAGCCTGGACTACATATTGAGACCCTGTCTCAAAACAAAGTAAAACAGAAGGAAAATGTTACTCACCTTCTTTCAATGACCCTCCAGAGCTGGCGCCAAAAGTCCAAATTTCGTTCAAATGGAGTCAATATCAACTTCTGTTCCTCTTCTAGCCTGGCTTTAGAATGAGAAATTTGTATCTTTGCCAGATTATAATAGACAATTTTAAGTACTATAAATGCCCAAATTCACCATATTAAAAACTAACTATACGAATACTCTAGAATTATTTTTATATACTGTCTGCTGAATCAATGTAACAATCAGTTATTCATACCACACCCTGCCACAGCTGCATTTGATCCTTTAGCTATCCGTGGAAGTTCATTTCTCACACAGAATCACACATCTCGCCTAACTCCTGCTGGAGGAATAGCAGGGTGCCTGACAGTCACGGGGGAATGAGGAACGGACGGAATAACCAGCTTGCCACCCTTGCAATGAAGACACACAGGCTAGCAGTGTAGCACCAGCGAACAGAATACCACCATTCCCCTTGGTGCGCCGAGGGCTCCCAAGGCAGATGGCAACGCAAGCTGCCAAGGTCCCCACTCAGGGCCAAGGTGAAGCCTCAGGCTGGACACTCACCGGACGAGCTGGCGTCTCCATTTTAGGAAGTTATCCTTCTCTGCCTGTTTGAGTTCTTCTGGGCTAGTACTTTTGTCCCAGATTGGTCTGAAATAATCAGAGGGGAAAAAATTCCATGCATAAGTTACCAAAATAACATGGGATTTGGGATATGATAACGGCAGCGGAGAAAAGGCAGTTCAGCATTGTCCCCAGGGTCTCCCGGGTCTAGATTTTGCTCCGCTCACCTCCTGGGGATGCTCAAGAACTGCCTGTTCTCCTCATGGAGCTTCTGAATTCTCTGGCTCTCCTCAAAGGACAGCAGCCCAGTTCTGGTCTCAGGGTGCACAAACTTAATATTTAGCCTCTCTGTTTACAGACAAGAAAAAGTACTATTATTTAAGAGGCAACTGAAAACACCGAATGCTGGTAATCTTGGTAAACTCGGAAAACTAACAATATGAGGCCAAAGCAGAACTTAAGCCTCCGTTCACTTCCTCTAGAACTGAATAAATTATAACTTCCAAGTGAAGGCTTTTTTTTTTTTTTTACCACGAGAGAGACAGAGAGAAATTAAGAAATCTTCACTAACATTTTCAAGAACTCACCATTTCATTAAGTACTGATTTTATTAATTTCCCTGTGGCCAATGTATTCCCAGAAGCAGTGGGTTTAGCACCACCTATCCTCTCATTTTACATGTGAAGAATAATTTTAAAGCCAGGCGTGGTGGCGCATGCCTATAAGCCTAGCACTTGGGAGGATCACTGCAAGTTCGAGACCAGCCTGGGCCACAAAGTAAGCTCAAGACCAGCCTGAACTGCATAGTGGAACCCTGTCTCAAAATAAATAAATAAAAGAAAAAGAATAATTTGAAGCCAAAGAAGCTGGTGAGGAGGAAAGGTTTAGTGAACAGATTCCTCCAATATGAACTGGAGAAGGCTGAGGCAGACGATTGCAAGTTTGAGCCTAGCCAGCAACTTAGTAACAGTAACTTAGTAAGATCTTGTGTCAAAATAAAAATAAAAAGAGAATGAGAAGCGCAGTGTATGCATGAACTAGACAGAGCTCTGCTCTAGGTTTACCCCCAGCTGCTCTGGGTCTCCCTTATTTCACCACACACAATCACGCTGCACCCCCAGGCACAGCGGGGCGTCACTGGGAAAGCACAGGGGAAGCCGCTGAGGATCCCGCTGCCCACAGAGCCGATGTCTCGGCCCTGTGCCTCTTCCCCTTGAGGTCTAAGACCCCAGCCGTACCCTCCCCAGTCACACCGCCCAGCACCCCGTGGCCCCTCACCTGGGTCACTGTCAACCCAGGCTGTTCTCACCCATGCCGTCCTGGACCAACAGCAGCCCTTACACTGGCTTCCCTTTCTGGCACTGACCTTCCCATGGCTCAGCCCACTTCTGGGACACTTGGCCCCTGGATCTGCACTCTTGACCTCAGGCTCCAGGCCGTCATCCACCTTCCTTCACCCACTCCGGAACCAAACCTTCAAACTCCTCGCACACTGCACCCACCCTGCAAACCCCAACTGCCCACCACTTCTACGTCCCCAGGAATGCTGTGGGATGCTGCAGGATGACAGCGCGCCTTGCCACTGTGAATGCAGCCATTGGCACTGCCCACAGGATGCCCATGCCCACCCTGTTCTGGGCTCTCCCTGGTGTCCTGC
Source organism: Hydrochoerus hydrochaeris (assembly GCA_004027455.1). Classification (NCBI taxonomy): domain Eukaryota; kingdom Metazoa; phylum Chordata; class Mammalia; order Rodentia; family Hydrochaeridae; genus Hydrochoerus; species Hydrochoerus hydrochaeris. Next base: position 81,896 of record PVLA01006735.1, on the reverse strand, counting down.
AGGGCAGCATCCCTGGGAGGCCCCCACCCTCTCTAAAGAGCACCCTGCCCCTTCTGTGGGGTGAGTGGGCTCCTGGGGTCGCAGGCTCTCAGCTCTCAGTTACGCAACCATGACCAAGAGGAGGTTTACATTTTTATCCCTCTAAAGAGAATCTTTTACCCACTGGCAGCTCCTTCCTGTCTCCCATCCTCAGGTAATCCAAGCTATTAGGTCTTCATAAACATGCTAAGTCTTGGACTCTTCCTACAAATGGACACTTTTTTTTTTTGTACTGGGAATCGAACTCAGGACTTTGTGCAGCCAGTCAGGCACTGTGCCACAGAGCTACATCCCTGACCTGCTCTGTGCTTTTATGTCTGTTCTTTTCACTGTTTCCAAGGCTCGTGCATGTTGCAGCATGTATTAGAACTCTCCACCTTTTAATGGCCACATACTAGCCTACCGTGTAGATGTGCCTCTTCTTGTTTATGGCAAAAAACGTGCTCGGGAATATTCACGTACAAGTCTTTTCACGGACCTGTTTTCAACGATTGCAGTGCACACGGGAGTGGAACTGTGGGGTATTCGGCAAGTTCACGTTCGGCCCTCTGAGGAAGTCCAAATGTCTTTGGAAGTTGCTGCTGAAAATGTCTGAGTTCCGCTTTCTCTCTGAGCTCTGTTCAGTCTTCCCTAGGCCTGACACCCTGGGGCGCGAGGGTCCCTCTCTGTGAAGCCCGGGGCTCCTTCTTGACTCTCACTCTCCTCTTCCTGGCCTGCTGCAAGTCTGGTTTACCCCACATCCCTCACTCTCCTCCCACTCTTTCTCCACTGTCCTGTTACTTCTACTGTAGTCGGGACTTGCTTCTCTTGGTGACTAACAACTTTCTTTCTTCCTTTCACTTATCAATGATTTTTTTTTTTTTTAAAGGAGAAATTTGGTACAACCACTATGAAAACAGTCTGGAATACCCTCAAAATGTTAACAACAGAACTATGATGTGGAAAGCAATCCTACTTCCGGGTATACATGGAAAGGAAGTGAGAATGGAATCAGCATCTTGAAGAGATATTTGCATTGCAGCGTTACTCACCATGGCCAGAATATGGGATGCACTGTGCTATCTGGGATGAGTAAAGAATATGTGATACTCAACTGGGCTAATCCTAGCACTCAGGATGCTGAGGTAGGGGGATTACTGAAGACTCAAAGCCAGCCTGAGCTACCTAGCAAGACCTTGTTTCAAAAAAAGTCATCTAGGGATGAACTCAAGTATTCAAGAGGCTATGTAGAGGCTATATGCAAATACTTTATCATTTTACATGACAGCTGAGCTTCTACAGATTTTGGGGTTCATACAGGGCTGTGGGACCAAGTCCCACAGATATGTAGGGATAGCTGTGCATGTACACAGAAGAATATTAAAGGAGAAGACAACCTTGACAGTGTGACCAGCTGGGCACACGGGAGGGCGTTCTGCTGAGAAAAACAAGGCAGCACAGAAAGACACACTGCGTGGTCTTACAAATATGTGGGACATGAAAAGCTGAGCTCACAGAAGCCGAGAGAATGGTGGTTATCAAAAGCACAGGTGCAGGCAGCAGGAGGATGCTGGTCAACTTTCTGAAGTTTCAACCTGGAAGGGTAAGGTCCGAAGAGTTAAGGGATGGCCGTTCTAATTACACTCGCTGCATTGAATACTAAGAGTTTGCTAAGAGGGCAGGTTTTCTGTTTGCTTGCTTTTTGTGCAGCGCTAGGTATCGACAGGCAAGTACTCTACCACTGGGCTACATCCTCAGTCTTGGAGGAGGCAACCCTAGACACCTCACCACACACACGACATGTACGAGGCGATGGAACTGTTCATTAGCTTGACTATGCTGATCACTTCACAGCCCCTACCTACAACAAAGCATCCGCGTACACTACAACTCTAGAAAGCTAGGGGCAGGGACAGATAAAAAGCCCAGCAGAAAGTAAAATCTCTTGCAGGCCCGGTGCTTTCTCTCTTGACTTTATTCTCCTCGGGACCCACCTGTCCCCTTCTCAGTGTGCTCAGGCAAGGCCCAGCCTCACACTGCTGCTTCACAGCTGGCCCAAGTGCTCTGCAGTGGCCTGTGTATGTCCTTTCTCCTTCCATCACCTCAGGGTGTGGCTCAGAGGTTCGAGTGCCCAGTACACAGAGGGCCTTGGGTTCCATTGCCGGAGCTGAAAAATGAAGACTCAGGCCCAGCAAGGCTTTTGGGCCTGGCCTCCATCTTCTTTCACATAGAAAGGGCTCCTGATCCTGTCTTTCATGACCACATTGTCTTTCAAAGATCTCACAGCACCCAAAACAAAATCTTGCAGAAACAGCTAAAATTAAACATCATACTACTACAGTGGCTAAGATGACAGCTGAGAGTAGCTGGTGTTCATAAAAAGTGTTCTGAACAAAATCAGTAAATGATGTGCTAAACATAATATGTATAATAAAGGATGGAAATAATGCTTTATAATACCATCTTCCTAAGAGCTAAGACCACATTAAGGCGAAAGATTTATATGATCTGAAGAGAAACCAGAGTATTAGGCCACATTAAAAAAATACACAAAAAGGAAAGCAATAAAATTGTACACAGATGTTGACTGATGCTTTATAAATATAGTCACAGCTGGGCATGATGGTGAATCCTTGTAATCCCAGTCCTAGGAAGACGACTATAAATTCTCGGGCCAGCCTGAGCTACACAGCAAGACTCTGTCTCAAAACAAAATATATAGATATAGATAAAGATAAATTCAAATTTCCAACAGAAGCAAAGATAAGACATTTCTTTTAATAACAGAGCCAGACTAAAGGCTTTCTGGAGAATGTTGGTACTGCATTTCTTGGACTGGATAGGAAGTATAACCTAGGGTGTCCTCCAGAGCTGACTACAAACCTGCAGCATTTGCGGCACATAACAGCTTCACTCTCTTGGACTGCCCCACACTGCTCTTGGGTGACCCTCCTTTGAGGCACAGAGAGGGGCACATCACAGCTTCACTCTCTTGGACTGCCCCACACTGCTCTTGGGTGACCCTCCTTTGAGGCACAGAGAGGCCGTGTTTGCCCTTAGCAGGGCCCTTAAACACTTCCAAGTATCTACATCTTGGCAGCACGCAGTGACCTGAGCCGTGTCACACACCATCACCAAGCGACTTACCAGCTACAAACTCTGTTCCTGCGAGTTCTGCAGTTGCCAGAAAGTCATCAAGGGAGCTCTGCTCCGTCACTGACTGCAGATTGAGGCGGCCCCAGTCATAGCCGTCATTGAGTTCACTCGTGTGCAACTAGGAACGAAAAGTACGAGAGGAAAGCTGCTGTCTTCTGCTGCCGCGCACGGCTCGGGATCAGCTTTGCAAATTATTCTACACTTGAGGGCGGCTGAGCCTCTTCGGAATCTCACAACAATAATGAGCATTTAAATGGGCACTTTCTCACTTTGGGAGAGACGCTTTCCTTTCAACATTTAGTTCCCCAAATCTTTTGAAGTTCATTTTCTTGTATCTCCATTTCCTGCTTAGGAAACTGAGGCTTAAACATAACTTGCCTAGAGTTGCAAACTAAGTGACAGTCAAAGAACTTGAACGAGCTTGACTTTCCCAGCCAGGTTAAGTCAAAATTCTTTTGAAAGAGCTTCCCACTAAGAAATATATTTTATATAAAAAACCCAAAAGTACATGACACACATAGTGATCCAAGTGGGGACGTACTGGTCAGCACAGCAAAATGGAAACAAAAGGATCTTGAAACAAGTTGCCTTAGCATGTATAACACCCTAGTATCTTTTATCTTATTGGAGTAAAAAAAAACAAACAGTTGTTAACTATTCAAGATACAACCTTGGAATTTGACAAACGCCATTCTAAGTTGTACACTTACTACAAAGGTGTTTTTTTTTTTTCTCAAAAACTTCCGAGTCTTAAAGACTTCTAGGGCAAAAGACAAACGTATTCAGGGGATTTTGGCATTTGTGACGCTTCCTATTTTCACCCTCGCCTCACCATCACACCGGTCCTACTTTCAAGCTCTACCTCTGTGCCCCGCCCCTCGCTGGATCCGCTGCCCAGCCAGGAGGAAACTCCTACACACTCTGCAAAACACGTCACTTGTGGAAAATTTCTGTGACTTTTGACCTCACATTTTGTGGCACTAAGATTCTTTGAAATAAAAAAAGTAACAAGGCCTGTCTCACCCAGGAGTCAGTGTGACGGTGACTACGGCTCCGCTGAGTCTGGTGGCGGATAAGGGTCCGGCCCAGGGACCCACTACCCTGCACCTTCCTCCGGCCCATAGCATCCCCGGCGTGGTAGAACCCCTAATTCCTCAACGCGTGCAGCTTCCGGTATTCACGGCGCTACTCCAGGAAGTGACGTGGGCAAGCCCAAGTGGTTTAGATCCGAGGGTGACAGTGGAAAAAAGAGAAAGCCATTCTCCAGAGTGCTCTCTGTATATATGGAGCTTGCCGATATCATATGAAAAATTTAAAAATAATTCTTGGAACTTTACTGTAGCTATCCCTATGAATGTCTCAATTTGGATAGCATGATTGAGTTAGGGGAATGGTACATCCCAGATTTGTTCTTCAGTCTCTAGTGTCCGTCGGGAAACTAGGACAACTAGGGTATATGGCCGTCCACATTTACGGTAATAGCCCCGCCTCTCTACTTTTTTGTCCAATGCGGTGTCTCTCTGGAGGGAGGTAGGCTGAACTTCCTGGAGGGCTGTCTCCCCGCCCCCACCAGGAAAGCTGATGTCAGGGTTTAAAGTGGAGTCTGCGTACAAGTCTACCCAGCGACTGAATCGCCCTTTGTTTACCTATTCTCCAGCTGCAAACTGGGGAGAAAAGTGCCCCCTTAATGGGAGTTTCGGATGGAAAATTGAATTATTTCGAGGGCGTAGCAAGATTGTAAGGAAAGTCAATGGGGTCTGACTTATTTCAAATAAAAAATGTAAATTCCAGCTAATATTGCACCAATCTCCTGCAATTAAAATGAAAAGGAGCAGCCGGTCACGGTGGCGCACGCCTGTAGCTGAGGCGGGAGGATCGCAGTGAGTGCCATGCCAGCCAGTGTTATATAGTAAGTTCAAGACTAACCTGGACTACATTGCAAGACCCTGTCTCAAAAAACTGGGGTAAACAAAAAAGGAAAAAGCAAGCTGGCTCGACTCTTAGAGAACTGGGCTTTTGTTCTCACTTTATCAGTAGGGTTCCATATAATGTCAGGATGAGAACTGAGATGAGGGTCATGGGTGTGCTGGTAAAACACAATCTCAATCCAGAGAACAGCCCCTCTGTTGTGATCTCAGGGAAGGAAGCAGTTTGCCTAAATCGTAGCTCCAAGTTGATGCAGAGTCAGAATTCAATCTGCCCTGTTGCTAACCTGATATCCCTGAGGATTCTGGGAAGGGTTATTAACATTAATTTTATCAATTTATTTATTTATTTAAGACAAGGTCTTGCTCTGTAGTTCAGGCTTATTTTAAACTTAGTTTGTTGCCAAGGCAGGCCTCCAACTCGCAGCAATCCTGCCTCAGCTTCCCCAGTGCTGGGATCTCAGGCATGCTCTAGCATGCCCGGGTTGTTAGCATGAATTTTAGACGTTAAGGCTTGTGTTAACTGGCTTGATTTAGCTCTTGCACACTTGTAACATTGAAACATGTACAGACACATATATGTAATTTTTGTTTGTCTGCTAAAATTAATGAAAAAGCAGCAAGACGCCAACTAACGCCTTCCTGTGAAGTAAGCGCCACCAGATGGATGGGAAAGAGCCCCAGCCAGAAGAGAAACCACGCCTTCAGCCCGGTGTCCGGGCTGAAAACCCAGAAGAGCATTCCCCACCCCCTGCCGATTCGGAGGACTCAGGGTGAGATGATACCAACTGAGGGGAAGGGACTGGCTTGATGCTTGTATTTGATTGACTCTGTAGGCCTGGGGCTGGTGGTCTGGGCATCTACTTGGAGGACAGGAGTGTGCACTGTGGCAACTGTGGGGATTTCCTTCTGCCTTGTGTTTAAAATCCAGTGTTTCATTCCATTTTACTGTTTTGTTTTATCTCTGCGTCTGGTAACGTGAGCAACTATTTTGATAACAATGTGCAGTATGGTTCTCACTGTTTTGTTCCGATTCATTATTTTACTTTACATTTTTATGTTTTGATTGGTTTTATTCAGTTTTGTTTTGTTGGGTATAGATAACTATTGTGAAGATAGCAAGATATTAGTATGATAACCAATGTTGATTTCCTATTGCCCTGTTTTGAAGTTCTGTACCACTTTCACTGCTGTGTTTTGATTGGCTTTGTTCTGTTTTCTTGGATTTTGTTCTCTTTAAAATAAAAAAAGAAGCCATCTAATATAGTGTGTCTCAAAATTTAATGTGCACATAACCCCCTGGAATCTCAATGGGAAGATTGTAATGAAGAAGTTATGAGGTGAGACCTGGGTATTGGTTTGTTTTTTTTAATTTTTTTTTTAGATGGAGTCTTGCTATGTAATTATAGCTGGACTTCAACTCTTATGTAGCCCAGGCTGGCCTTGAACTTGGGATAAGAATGACCTGTCTCAGCCTCCTGGATGCTAGATTACAGGCATGTATAGGGCTTGGTTTCTAACACATTCCAGGTAACACAGGTGCAGGAAGCACTCACTGTCTTCTGCTGCAGCTGCAGACACAGAAGTGACTGTGACCGGTGAGGGGTCAGTCATGGCAGGTCAGCAGTGGGCAGAGTTAGGCCATACCACACACCCAGCTTTCGATTCCCTGCCAGGCCTGTGTGCTGCATCTCACAGGGGCTCTTGCCTAACTGGAGTGAACTCTGGGAAGCTCCCCAGCATGGCTGATAAGCCCCGTGGTAGCTGGCAAGGCTTCCGGAAGACAGGACTCACAGGCCAGCAAAGGAATGTACTGGAGTGTGGGTGACCTCTCCCATTTCCCAGCCCACGAGCAGTATGTCTAAAATCTCTGAACAAGCCAGGTGTGGTGGTGCACGCCTGTCATCTCAGGCCTCAGGACCTCAGGAGGCTGAGGCAGAAGGATTGCCAAGAGTTCCAGGTCATCCTGGGTTACACAGTGAGTTTCGAGACCAGACTGAATTACATAATGAGACCCTGTCTGAGAAAAACAAACAAATAAGCAATAAATAAATATAATCTCCAGAACGATATTGCAGACACCTGGAATAGGACCAGTAATAGCTTCTGGCATTCTCTCCAGAGCTGAGTGGTGAGAGACCGCGCTGACACAGGTAAGACATGCGGGTTTACAGATTAGTACCTGCAGAAGACCTGGAGAACCTGCCGCCTGCCACACAGATCTCAGTCCGCAACTCGAAGCTTCGCCCTAGTTTCCCTTCCCAGATTTCAACACTTGCAGGGGTTATGAGGAAGCTAACACTTTGAATTTCTGCTGCCATTTTTCTAAAGATTTTCAAAAAATCAAGGAAACCAAAGTGATGGTGTAATCAAGACTGGTGGGAGAATCAACAGGACATTAACACTACTAGCAAATCTTCCTGGCTGACAAATAAGCAGAGTGCTGATTATTCTAATATACCCCTAAGATATGACTCTAAGAACTGAGTTTTGTGTTTTTTCTTAATCTGGTGAATGGAGTTAATGATGATTGTTCTAATTCCTATTCTGCAGGAATAGGAAAGGAGATAATACTGCAAGATCATTGCTCAGGAGTTAGTGTGGATACCAAGGTGTTTTTTTTTTTAATTAAAAAATTTCTTTTGAGACAGGGTTTCTTTCATTCAGGCTGGCCTTATTTCAGTAGGCCAGGCTGCCCTCTGATTTGTGACGATCCTCCTGCCTCAGCTTCCTGAGTACTAGGACTACAGGCGTGCACCACCACACCCAGCTCAGTGAGGGGACTCATTCGGCATATTTTCTCCATCACCTGAACAAGGCAGGTGAGAACCTAGCCGGTTAGTTGTTCAGCAAGCTGGGCAGAGAGGAAAGCAATAGAGGATGAGACAAGGTCATGGGACTCAGACCCAGAGGGGTGAAGTCAACTGAGGAAGGGGTGGTGATTTGGGGACGGGGAGTTGAGGCCGACACTCCCGGGGCCCAAGCGAGGGCCTGCAGAGATGAACCAGCCCAGGTCCCTGCAGAAGTGATTCCACCCATGCTTCAGGGAACAGCACAACCCAGCCAAACCCCAGCCATTGTGTCGCACCCAGGAAACAGACACCTCTCAGGCTGGCATCCGCAAGACTGGTCCGATCCTTCTGTGCCTCACCGTGCTGGTCCATTATCATAGACGACTGCCTTAGGAGAGATATTCTGGGCAGTCAGACAGGGCTGGGCCCGAAGGAGCCAGTGCAGGAGATGAGAACACAGCGAGAATGTGGCTGGAGGCGCATGTGAGTGAAATTAAAGCACAAGGGCCAGGAGATCTGAGATTATTGGTACCACTCATTTGAAATTTCCCATATAAATAAACCGTTATCTGATTAGGGGCGGGCTGTCCCCTTCTACCCACTAAGAGTATTAAGACTAAGACTAAAGACAAGACTAAGACGACTGGTTATCGACCAAGGTTGATGATGTCATCCGTATGTCCATGCTACTCATGGGTTGGTATTAGCCAAGAGGCTGAATTGTAATCTTTCTTTGTTTCTTTGAGACAGGATCTTGCCATATAGTTCAGGATGGCCTGGAACTTACTATGTAGCTCAGCCTGGCCTGGCACTTGAGGAAATCCTCCTGCCTCAGCCTCCTGAGTGCTGGGATTACAAGCATGTCGAGTTTATAATTGTAATCTTAATGGTTGATTATAGTTTTGACCCATGTAGTACTCACCTCGTGATTTTGCTCTGTGAAGGTTTCTCAGAGCAGTGGGCTCATGGGCAACCCATTTAGGACCCATCCTGTGTCTCAGAAGCTGTTCCCCATTCCTATCCTCCAGTCCGTTTTCCTATTCTTGCCCTCCATTGCTCCTTAGCAATCATTCTTCAATTTCCAGAATCACAAATTCCACGTGTCCACTGTCCGGCAGGTCGGGAGTTACACTTTACCCCATCCCCGCCAGGGAGGCCAGGATTCTCTGAACATTTGACCCCTGGAGGCGCAGCATTGATTTGGGGATTGTCTGTATCCAGCTCCCCACCCCCAGGGTCTCCTGACGCTCCCTTTCCCTCCCAACAGACAGCTCCAAGCCCTGAAGCCCACACCCCAGGCCAACCCTGGGGTTTCTGCAACCCACTCTGCATGGCTGACTGGAGCGAAGACGGAGAAGTCGGTCGGCTTCTGTTCTGTTTTTCATTTCATGCCTTGGCCAAGAATGCGTGAGATGGCAAAAAATGATTCCAAGGCAAGCCGGCAGTCCTGTACCCTCCTTTTTTTGTTCTCTACAGCACCCCCTTCTACAAGGACATTAAAGCACTTTGTGTGAGACAAGTTCTGAAAACAGAAGTCCGGCCAGTTCTGCAGCATCACTGAATCAGCAGGGAAACTCTTCAATTTATCTTTCATCCTCAGTTTATCTTGGTTTCTGGCATGGTGGCTCAAGCCTGTAATCCCAACACTCGGGAGGCTGAGGCAGGAGGATCGTTGTGTGTTTGAGATCAGCTTGGGCTACATAGTGAGTTCCAGGCCAGGTTGGACTGCATAGTGAGACCCTGTCTCAAAAACAAAAATGAAATGAAACAAAAGAAAACAAAGCAATACACAGTTGATCTGAGTTGGAAATGGGTGGATTCACACATAAATAAGCATCAGTAATTAAGTAGCTATTTCTTGGTGGTCATTCATTACAAATGACGGAGTTGCTGCAATTGAACTCCGACTGTCTACTTGTGCAAATTGCGTGTGCACAGCCAAGTGTAAAAGGCCCCTTGCTCTGGGACACAGGCTCCATGACCCTACATGCACAGATTCTCCTCAGCTCTCGCACATGGACCCTCCACGGACGCCTTTAATCAGCTCTTTCCTTCACGGCACTCAGGCAAGGCAGCTGCTTTATCTTTCTGCATTTTTAATTCCAGAACTTGAGGGTCAGTAAAGTGAAGCAAAGTAAGACACCATAAAGGAAGCCAGGGGCAGGGTTCATAGTTACCGGTTCTGAAACCTGCAGAAAGTGCCAGCTTATGCTATCCAGTCATCTGTTCATGCCATTCATTCATTCATTCATTCAGCCCTGGTGACTCGGCATTGGCCGGACTCCCTGGTCTGATGAATATCATTTAAGTGGCGATTAGAAGGGGTTATGACTCAAGTCAGCACCGAAGCCCTGCACTACACCGCCGGGCTGGTCCTATTCTCTCACGAGCGCCTTCTGCACGCATACTGTCCCTGAATGTGAGGCCCCTTAGACCGTTTCACATCAATAAGCACCAGCTCTTCAGCCCCATGGGGGTGGGATGCAGAACTCAGTCCTTCCAGGCACAGACGTGGAGGTGTGGCTGGCCTGGGGGGGACACCGAGGGTCGCAGGGACCACTGCCGCTTACGGGAAGCTGTGTCATATGGACAGGGGAGGAGACAGCTCCAAGTGGATGCGAGGGAAGCAGAACCAGAACATGGCAGAAATCACAGCTGCAACTTACGTCTCACTGGTTGGAATCTTGCTGCCAGGAGCTTGGTCCCAGGGTGGAACGCGTGGCTTTGGAAGACAGGGTGATCCCCACACAGGAGGAGCTCCAGCAGAGTGGTGACCACCGCGGGGTTCTACACTGGGTTCGTGCCTCTGAGTGCTATCGGGCAGATGACAACCCAGATGCGTGGCAGACCCAACTGACCGTGGTGGCCCCTTCCTCTTCATGCTGCCCTGTGTTTTCCCCGGTGTCTGAGGTCACGGGGGGCCAGCAGCTCTGGAGTCCTCTGTCCTGAGTGTCTTTATGGGGTATGGTAAAAAATTGGGTGAATTCTGTTGCCGAGTATCGTCCATCAGAAAGGCAGCTGATAAAGAAGTTGTGGTGACTCCTCATCCACCTTATTCACCAGATCTGGCACCGTGTGACCACCGATTCTTCCCCAAAGTCAACACGATCGAAAAAAGTCAACATTTTGAGTGGATTCAGCACATCAAGGCAGCCATGATGGTGCGAATGAAGACCCTCAGGAAAGGAGGGTCCAGAGACGCTTCAGAAAGGGGCAAGAAACATGGGATGTGCGTGTTCAAATGGAAGAGGAGAATTTTGAGGGAGATTCATGGCCATGTGTCATTTACTACAATCAATTTAAAAAATTTAAACACTGTTCACTGCTGGTTTTGATCCGTCGGTTAAGTGAGGTGCCGATTTCTCTCCTCTTGGCTTCCGTCTAGCGCTGTATTTCTGTGGGTCCTGATGGTGAACATTCCAGCAAGCAGCCTTGGGATGGGGCACAGAGAGAACCTCTCTGGGGACGCGGGCTGCAGGGTCGCCTCCAGAGCTGTGGCTTTCTGACCTTGCTTCTCTATGCCTCACTCACTCCTGCGCGTTCCTGCCACAGTCTCTGTCTCGGGTTGACAGTGGCCTCAGAGACCTGGAGTCCTAGCTCCTGGGCCATGCACACGAGCTCTTAGGAAAGTGTCTCTGCGGGTTTAAAGAAGGGAAGAAAAGGAATCCACGGATCGGAGCGGGCCCTACCTCAGGGGCTGCCGTCCTTGTGAGAGCTGGCACTGCGGCCGCGCACACAGGACAGATGGACGCTGCATGAGACTGTCATGGCTCAGCTTGGGTCAATGCATCGGGCAGCTGCCAGACGCCAGGAGAGGCAAGGCAGGCAGCATCCCAGGGTGCTGAGAATCTATTTCTTGGCCACCTCACTTAGGGTAATTCCTATGGCAGCCCCAGGAAGTGACGACAGCTTCCAGCCGTCCTTAGAACCGGAAGCACATCTGCTCAGCCCAGGGAGGCGGTGCCGAGAGCCTCCGGGACTCACAGCCTGGCGATGTCCTGGCTGCCCCTGCAGGCTCGGGAGAGGCCCTGGCCTGCCACATCACAAAGAGCATGGGCTTGGGGGACCTGGGGACCAGTTCCTCCCTGCTCCGGGGCAGTCCTCTTCGTGGCTCCCGTGACACAGTGTCTGCCGGACACAGGTCTTCAGTGCCCTTGAACTCTCTGCTTTTGTCCCTGTTGTTTAATGCTCCCCAGCTGCCACCTTTGCATGTACCCTCTTCTCCTCTGGACAGCTGCTCCCCTGAAATGCTTAACACGCAGCCCTCTTCCTCCTCCAGCAAGGCAAATCCTGATGCTTTGCTGCTCACTAGAAGTTATTTTTCCCTCTGAGTCCTGTGTATTTAGTTGTTTGTTTACTTGTTATTTGAGACAGCATCTCACTTGGTAGTTCAGGCTGGCCTTGAAGTCACTGTGTAGCCCAGGCTGGCTTTGAACTCCTGGTGATCCTCTTGCCTCAGCCTCCTGCATCTGTGAACCCAGAGGTCAGGACAGCCAGGTTACCCTGTGGGGCCTTTCCGGTTCTAGCAGCCCGCGTCTGCAGCAGTCCCGTCGCTGTGAAAGGCTGCAATGCAGTTCTTGTGCCTTTCGCAGACACTGACCCTGCATCGACATGGCGGCAGCATTGTGCTAGCAGTGGACACAGCGGGGTAAAGTGTCTCTGACCCCCAGGAGCACAGTCTAGCAGAGGAACAGAAAGTTAAAGGCCCTTAAAAGTGAGTAGGAGGAGCCTGGTGTGGTGATACACACCTGTTAGTCCTGGTACTCAGGAGGCTGAGGCAGGAGGATTGCTATGAGTTTGAGGCCAAACTGGGGCTACATTGTGAGCTCTGGCCCAGCCTACATGACATAGGGAGACCCTGTCTCAAAAAATAAAAACTATATATATATATATATATATATATATATATATTCATCCATTGTGCATCTCAGTGCTGAAAAGCCTCACACGGCTGGTGAGGACCCTACCAGCCAGCACGGGCCAGAGTGCTCTGTGCCCTCTGTGTGCAGCTGGCCCTGTCTCATTGGAGACTGTGCCCAGTGACACACTTTCTCGGCCATATATTTTGGGTTTTTTTGAGACAGGGTCTCCCTATGTAATTCAGGCTGCCTGAACTCAGTGACCCTCCTGACTCAGCCTTCTGTGCTAGGATCACAGGTGTTCACCGCCATGCCTGGCTGGGCCCTGTGGGCTACACCAGCCCCTTTCTCCTGTTAACGGTGCCTCATTGTCTCATTGTCTCGGAGATAACCATCTTTTATTAGTTGTTTGTTGACCATCTGCCTCACCTTGGCCTATAAATCCCACGAAGGCAAACACCTGAGTCTTCTTTACTGCTCTTCCCCCCCACCCCCCGCCTCCGTAACTACGTCACAGGAGTTGACTCTCAGCAAACATCGTGGAAAGCTTTGAAGATTCCAGATTCCTCATTTGCCTTCTCTGAAGTTGACGCCCATTCCCGGGAGGAGCCGCTCCGGAGGCCTCTGTGGCAGGAAAGGCTGACCTCAATGCCAACTTGGGGGTGGGACTCCTGAGGTCACGGCGTTTCCTTCCAGCTGTGACTGGGCTGGCTGTCCACCCAACCCCTGGCCTGGATGGTTTTATGGGAAGTCATCCCACCGAGTGGCGTTTCTGCCTGCGACCACCAGGTGGCGCCGCGTCACAAAGAGTAGCCTCAGCGTGGGCGGTTTCCCAGTGACTTTGAAGAGGTTCAGTGGCAGCGCGGCCCCACTGATCTCGGAGCTCCGATCTCGGAGCTGGCGTCCTCAGGAGCTCTCAGCGGGGGTGGCCAGGCCCGGGCGGGGCGGAGATGGCCCGGCTCCGTCCCGGGTCTCGGCGCAGGTCCGGCCGTGAGTCACGGCCGGGTGTTCACGTTGCCCAGCACCTGCCAGCTCCCTGAGGTTGAAGTTTATTAAAGGGGAGGTCGAGGCGTGACCTGCGGCGGTGACGGGGGCTGTGTGTCCGCGACTCTGTCCTTCCTCTGCTACACACATCCTGACCCTGGGCCAGGTCAGGCCATTCCACCTTCAGAAAGCAGAGGCTGGGGAATCCATTAGCAGGAAAACTTCAGCTTTGCTGGGGAAATTTCTCCTTTTATTGTTAGAGCGCTAAACTCCATCCTCCCCTGTAGGTGCGCGTGCATTTTTAATGCTTCTGTGATTTTGCTGTCCTTTATACCCAGAAAGCCCAGCAGGCCTTCCTGTTTGGGGAAATTCTCTTCCCCCTTCAAATGTCACCAGTGCCAGGAACCCTCTTCTGGTTTCCTTAGTCAAGACCAAGTTCTTCTTTGCCCAGTTTCTCATAGTATTTTGGGTCTTTCTCAGAGCATGGAGCCCACTCTGTCTTCCTTTTCTCTCTTCCTTCCTTCCCTCTTCTCCTCCTCCTCTTCCTTGTTCTGCTTCTGAGACAAGGTCTCACTATGTATCCCAGGTTGGTCTCAAACTTGCAGAGGTCCCCTGCCTCAGCCTCCTGAGTGCTGGAATTACAGACTTGTCCACCACACCTTGCCTCGGAGTCCTTGTGCTTTGACTGAGCAAGCCGACCGTAGGGGCAGGCAGGTAGTTCAGGAGCCCAGCCATGAGCTAGCGAAGGACATCGCCCAGTTGGCACAGAAAGCAGCATGATTAATGCAGTCATCACTCCATGGGAGGGTGGCCAGACATTGTTTGACACTCAAGTAACAAATGCCACTTGACGTTTTACTAGGAATGCTCATCCCAAATGTGCCAATGATAATAAAACCGAGTGCCTGGCCTGCTTGGGTAAATTGGGGCCTTCCTGGGTAAACTGAGGTCTCACACACACACACACACACACACAGCAGCACTGAAAACTGCTCCTCTCAGGGGACTGCTGAAGGGCTCACAGCAGGAGGGACTGCCAGGGGGGCCTGGGGAGCTGGGGACCCCTCTCTCCCTCACTATGTCTCAGCACTCCACTACCTGCTGTCTATTTGTGGATCACAGGCTCCAGGTTGGTAAAAGATAAGTCTTCCGCCTCTCTGCTTAGCTTTTTGTTTGTTCTGTTTTCTCCTTTCTGAGACAGGGTTTCACTATGAAGTCCAAACTGGCCTTGACCTCACTATGTAGCCCAAATTGGCCTTGAACTCTGGCAATCCTCTAGCCTCAGCCTTCCAAGTGCTGGGATTAAGGGGCTTGCTTTCTTTAAAAGAATCCAATTCTGAAAATAACACTCCAGAGAGCTGAGCTGCCCCGTAAGGAAGATAATCGCTATTTGTCCAGCTTTTCTGCACTGGAAATGATAGTCTACAACCTCACCTTCCGCTGCCTCCCCCAGAAGTTTCGATCTAGGCGTACTCAGTGAGTCGCAATTCGCCTTTGGGGGTGGAGTGTCAGAGTGCAAGTTCCTTTTGCTGCGGGGGTAATCCCAGATCTTCGTGGTTTCTGTAGATAAAAGAGATGCTGATACATTTAGGATATACTTGGAGGATTGGTTTGGTCTCTTTCTGCCCTCGACCAAGGGCTGCAACCAGGTCCCTTTAAGAGACCAGAAATCCGTCGGGCGTCGCAGCCCGGAGCAAGCCTCGCCTCTGCTCCTCCCCTGTCCCCGCGCGCGAATGGTTCGCGCCGGCCTATATCTACCCGAGCTCTCGCTCCCGGACGGCAAGGATGTGAGGCTGGCGAGCCGGCTACCGCGCGCAGGACTGGACCGGGCGCGCTGCAAAGACGGGCAGTCAACCCAGTACAGCCGGGAGCAGAGCGCGGCGTCCCCGGGAACGAGCCATGAGGTAGCGGCGTCCCCGAGCCGACATGCGCGCGCCCCGCCCTCGGAGCCCCGCGCTGCCCGGGCGGCGCCGGCCGGGACAGTGAGCTCCGGCCCGAGCGGGATGCAGTGAGCGGCGCGGTCGCTGCGCGGGGCCCGCGGGCCACCCGGACTCCGTCACCCTCGGTCAGCTGCCAATCTTGGGACCTGCCGGGCAGCGGCGCGCACTCTCCAGCAGCCCTTGTCAGGGGGGAGCCTGCCCCGGGGCGGGCTGCTGCAGAGTCCCCGAGGCTTCGGGCCGGGGGCCGGGGTGCCGGGTGCGGGCCCGACCGCCGTCTCCGGAGAGTTCCTGCGACTTGGCACCTCATCCTGGCTGCGCGGTCGGGGCGCCCCTATTTATCTGCATGGGCGCATTTGGGTTTTTTCGGAGACATTTTCCGCTCCACACTCCTTCCCCTTTCTCTCGTGCTGTCGCTCGCCTGAGACTTGCCCTCATCCTTATCTAAACCCGGGTGATACTGTGTGCGCGCGCGCTCCCGTGCCCTCCACCCACTTTGCGCACTCGAAGCCAAATATTTTCTTCTCTTAAAAATTGGACTCCACCCGCTGCGGGGTGCTCACGTACTTTCAGTCCCCCTCTGCCTGCCCGCCTGCTCCCAGCAGTTTTATTTTTCAATCTTGCCCAGGCCAAGCCCGACCGGGGCTGGTGGCTCTGCGGGGCTCTGCCGCGCCGCCCAGCCACGCCGGGGCGCCCTTCGGAGATGCTGCCGTGGAAGAGGCACAAGTTCGAGCTGCTGGCCGAGGCGCCGCCGCGGCAGGCGTCCAAGCCCAAGGGCTACGCCGTGAGCCTGCATTACTCTGCGCTCAGCTCGCTAGCGCGCGCCTGCCCCGAAGGCGCGCTCAGCCGCGTGGGCAGCATGTTCCGCTCCAAGCGCAAGAAGCTGCACATCACCAGCGAGGACCCCACGTACACCGTGCTCTACCTGGGCAACGCCACCACCATCCAGGCGCGCGGCGACGGCTGCACCGACCTGGCGGTGGGCAAAATCTGGAGCAAGAGCGAGGCGGGCCGCCAGGGCACCAAGATGAAACTGACGGTGAGCGCGCAAGGGATCCGCATGGTGCACGCGGAGGAGCGCGCGCTGCGCCGCCCGGGCCACCTCTACCTGCTGCACCGCGTCACCTACTGCGTGGCGGACGCGCGACTGCCAAAGGTCTTTGCCTGGGTGTACCGGCACGAGCTGAAGCACAAGGCGGTGATGCTGCGCTGCCACGCCGTGCTGGTGTCTAAGCCCGAGAAGGCGCAGGCCATGGCCTTGCTGCTGTACCAGACGTCGGCCAACGCGCTGGCGGAGTTTAAGCGCCTCAAGCGGCGGGACGACGCCCGCCATCAGCAGCAGGAGCTGGTGGGGGCGCACACCATCCCCCTGGTGCCACTGCGCAAGCTGCTGCTGCACGGACCTTGCTGCTACAAACCCCCGGTGGAGCGCAGCCGCAGCGCCCCTAAGTTGGGCTCCATCACTGAGGACCTGCTCGGGGAGCAGCAAGAGCAGGAGGAGGAGGAAGAGGAGGAGGAGCACCTGGAGGGCTGCCTGCGAGAGGAGGATGTGGAGCAGAAGGACGACGAGGCAGAGCAGGACAGTGCGAGACAGCTGGACCCAGCGCAGGAGGGCGGCGACGAGCAGAGCGCTCTGGTGGTGGCCATGCACTTTGAGTGCGGGGACTTGATGGACACAGTGCAGAATGGCCGCGAGGAGGCGCTGGGCTGCGGGGCCGGGATGCCACTGCAGCTGCCAGATGACTGTGCCTCCTCCGATCTGAAGGCCCAGTTGTCGCAACTGATTAGCGACCTGGGCGAGCTCAGCTTTGGCAACGACGTACGCACCCTGCAGGCAGACTTGCGTGTAACGCGCCTGCTGTCCGGCGAGAGCACGGGCAGCGAGAGCTCCATCGAGGGCGGGAGCCCCGAGGGCACCTCAGCCACGGCGGGGAACCCGGTCGGCGCCACCGACAACCCCAGTGCCAGCCCCAGCCCCGACGCGCCCCTCTCGGGCTGAGCTCCTAGCGGACTCTGCCGTGCGCTCCCAGCACTCCCTCACCCGTGGTCCCAACGACCCTCCCGCTCCCCAGCCCGCCCCAAGAAAGGGGAACCAGGGATGCCTGCCTCGGTGGGGGGGCAGGATTGGAGTTCCCCATGGTTGCTTCCTCCCCAACCTGCACTCCTACACTCGGGCTGCTCCCTTTGAGGCGGCTCAGACTGCTCGCGGAGATGTGGGGAAGTGCAAGAGAAAACCCTAAAGGCAGAGGGAAGCCCTATGGGGTGGGGAGGAGGAGAGGCTGCCGAGGGATTGGAAAAGTCCGACCCGGCAGCCGGTTTCCTGTTTGCGAGGCCGAGGGCCCTGGAGGGGGCGGGGTTTAATTTCCTCCGACCCCCGCCCTGGGAGCCACTCTGCACTGTCACTGTACTTTAAAAAGTCGCGGTCACAACATCAAGGCTTCAATACCACCCGGAATCCCCCAGTTCTTTTTGGTGTTAAGAGCTTGGGCTGTTTATCTCAGACTCTAGAGAATCTGCCAAATTCCTCAAATAATTAATTGTTTGGGGGTCGGGTCCTGGGAGAGAGTTGCATTTTGTTTACAGCCAAAGACATCGAATACCTTTTAAAAAGGAGTTTTCCTTTAGAAACACACATCTTCCCCCTCCTGCCCCAAGAATCTCACTCCGTGATGCTGTGTAAAATATTTTTGCACTGTTGTGAAATATTTTTGACTTTTTTTTTGTACATAACTGTGTTCTCAGAGCTGAATGTTTATATCTCTTTTGCTGTGCAAAAGAAACATGTAAAATGCTGTTCAGTTGTATATACGGAAATGTGGATAAAACATTTTGTTATTTTTGGAGTCACATGGTTCTGGTTCTGTTGGCACGTAGGGGCGCCACAATAAAGAGGACAATGTCACACAGCAGGTGAACGTGTAGAGCTACTGCCCAGGGTGTATGGTGTGGAGGTATCTGAGGGACAAGTGTGTCCAGCCCTGGACTGTGAGCTGAAATTGGCCACTGTCCTGGACCTTCCTGAACTGCTCCACTCTGGGTGCTGGGTCCCCAGCGCATTCCATGTTGTTCACTTAGTGAGTTGTGTGAGTGTGAACCTTCTCTCTGGTCTTGTCTTTTTGCTTTGCTTTGCTCTGCTTTGCTTTGCTTTTTGTCTCGTTTGAGACCGTGTCTCACTATGCAGTTCATAGCCCAAGCGGGTTTTGATCTCACAATGATCCTCCTGCCTCAGCCTCCCAAGTGCTGGAATTACAGGCATACGCCGCCACACCTGGCTTTCTCTGGTCTTCTTGATTTAATTAAAACAAAAAAATTTTTTTAAATTCAATTTTTGGAGCAGCCAGTGGGAGTTGTTTCCCACCTGCGGACTTGCGAGGCTGCGTAGGGGGTAACTTGCAGGTCTGCTGCAGTGTTGTGGGTTACCCTCCGTTCTAGGAGGAGGCTGCGTCATGACCTTTTCCTTTACAAACAGGGAGTGTTGGGAAGGGAGCGGAGAGCTCTCCAAGGAGCAAGGCTTCTCTGCTTTTCCTGGAAGGAAAACCAAGCCGGGCAAGGGTGATGAGTGCCAGCCCTGCATGCGTCACTGTGATACCTGGTGTCACTGCAGCGTGCTGGGGCGGGCAGGTGGCACAGCCCATTCCCGTCCGTCCGCTTCCCAGCCTGGCAGTGGTGTGGAGGGCAAGGCAGAGGGGGCTGTGTGTGTGTGTGCGCATGCGCGCACGTGTTTGCGCACGCGCGTATGTGCTGCTGGAGGGCTTTCAGGTTTCCTGCGTGTTTCTCTTGTAAACTCCAAGCAGATGTGTGCGGTTGGGCTCCGCTCTTCAGCTGGAAGTCAGGAGCAGATGCCGCCCCAACTGTGCCTTCTCTGGATTCTCTTCCCTGTGCCCTTTTCAGCTTCCTTTCCTATGTCACCAAACAAACCTCCCTCCTGGCCTTCCCCGTGTCCTGGGCCACTCTGTTCTCTTTTTATCAAAAGCGTGTTCGGAACAGCCCAACCCGGAGATCCTGAGGAGTGTGGAATTCAGTGGAACCAGGGAGGAAGGGAGGGTGGAAGATTTTCTTCCTACTTAGTGGGAGTGGTTTAGGGCTAAAACTCTCAGAAAGAAAAGGTACCAAGGGAAAGGGTGGGAGATAGTTTAACCCATATTTGATGTGTCCACCTAGGGATGTTAGGTGGCGGGCCAGGTCTTCGGAATCTATTCTGTTCTGTGTCTGCTAGAGTCCCTGTTCTTGGTGAACTCCTCAGATGTGCATTATCGTGATCCCAAATATTCTGTACAGTCATCTAAGTATTGTAATCTTCTTTCTAGTTTTCCTCACAATCCAAAAAGTTATATCTGTAATCCCACTGAGATGTTACTGGACTCCCAGCAAGTTAATTCCAATCTACCACCACCAATGCAACCCACAGAGAGAGTAAAGACACCAAGACACCTTCCAAGTGAAGGGCAGCCAAGGGTCCCAAGTCCAATCCCTGTGAGGATGTGTGGACAAAGACCCTGATCCTCGCCTCCCCCAAAATCTATTATCTTGTGAAAGAGGTGGGTGGCTCAGGGGTGAATGACAGGATGGCGGAATTCCATGAGTAACTTGAGCTGGCTGCCAGCTTGGGGGAAAAGCACCTCTGAAAATGCAGAGATAAAGATTTGCAGAAGGAACAATTTACATAATTCTATTAAGATAGCAACTAAATTGTTTTAGGAGGTTGTTGCTTCCATTTCTGGTTTGTGCCCTGGAGAGTCACAGCCTCTTTACTTTGAGGCTCCTGCACTGTTGGCATTCCTGGAGCTATTAGCTCTAACATCCCACTGTGCTCATATCTTTTACAGAGAGCACTATGCAAGGAAACAGGAGACTGTCAGCTTTAGAGATTACATACCAGCACCTCAGCTAGCCTTATTTGCAATGCTTAGAGCCAATTGGAGAGAGAAGGAAATACCCTAGCCAGTTCTCTACATAACAGTATAAGGAAATAAGTCTCCAAATAATCAAAATTGCAATAATTGTTTTGCATTCGAGGGAAGTCAATGGAGTTGTCTCCCATAGCACATCATTGACTGAGGGTTTAAAATGTCCAGGTTAGCTAGGTTGGTGATGCATGCCTAGAATTCTAGCACTCAAGAAGCTGAGGCAGGAGGATTACTGCAAGTCTGAGGCCAGCCTGGGCTACCCAATGAGTTCATGGCCATCTTGAACTATGTTACAATACCCTGTCTCCAAAAACAAAAACAAAGAAAAAAGGCCAGGTATTGTTCAGGAAAGTCAAATCCCAGCCCATTTGTCCAGCCACAGTGATGGGACCTTCCACGCCAGTGGGCTGCTTGAACAGCAGACAGCTCCGTGGGTGTTTTCATCCTGTGTAACAAGGCTTCACATTTCTTATTATTTCTGCACACTGGCAAGTTTCTCTGAGACTCAAAACTGCTGAATTGAGATGTAGCTCAGTGGTACAGTGCTTGCCCAGCATGCACAAGTCTCTGAGTTCAAACCTCAGTACCACCAAAGGGGAAAAAAAAAAAGCCAGGCATGGTGGTGCACACTTGTAATCTCAGTGCTCAGGAGGATGAGGTAGGAGGATCACTGTGAGTTTGAGATCAGCCTGGGCTACACAGCGAACTCAAGGTCAGTTTGAAGTGTACTTTGAGACTGTCTCAAAAAACAAAAGCAAAAGCCAAAGCCATAAAACGGTGGGAGGAATGTGGCTGATACTTGGGGTGAGTTGAGGTGCATGTGTTTCATTCCTGACCCACGTGTCCAGTGACAAAACCCGGGCTGGTGTTCATCTCTAATGGGCGAGGCTAGGGAGCTACGTCATCAAATTCAAACCAACCCCACCAGTAACCCTGAGGCCACTCCTTTAAAGCCTAAACTTCCCACTTACCAGGTTAATAAAAAGGAAGAAATAGAAGAAAAGCAGATTGGTAAAGAACCATGTCCCTTCCTCCCTGGCCCTAGTGGCCACCCCTCCATCCCCCTCCTCTCTGTTTTTTTGGCCCGTCCTGGCCACACCCCAGGGCTCTGGCCTGATGTAATTCTAGAAGAGAAGGAAGGTGATACGGATTTACCTCCTTACCTCTCAGCCTCCAGGGACGCTATCACTCCAGTAAGAAGAGATGCTTTGAGTAAAAAAAATCTAACCCGCACCGGCACTCCCAGAGGTGAGAGTGGAGTGACAAAAGAAAAACTTGGTGGTGTGACAAAGGACACATTCCAGAATCACCCGCGTCTGGTTTGGTTTAGCTCTGCCTTCTTGCAAGGTGAGGATCCTGTTTCTCCTTTATGTAACCTGCCTTAATGCAGGGCGGTCTGGGCATTCTTTCCCAGCCTCAGTGGGGTGGTCCTCTGTGTCCGGCAGTGTGGCCCTGACTGGGTAAACTGTCAAGTGACTTCTGGTGATCAGAGAGGGTGGCCGAGGTGGCCGCTTGAGTCCACGGAGCAGCGTTCATTGACTTCCGTCAGCACAAACATCTCTGCTCCAGTCTGCAACCTGCGTGCATGCTGAGGAGGAGGAGATGAACCGCAGTGTGACAGCCGCTCAGCTGTCACCTTGGGGAGGACGCTCCCTTCATCACACCCAGCTGCAGGGGAAAGAAAACAAGCTTTTCCCTGCCCCATGCTCTGGGGCACCACAGCTTTTAAACAAATGAGATTTTAGACAATTCCTCACCAAAGGACAGAGCTGTGTCTCGTGGCCCTGCTGGTGGAGGGAGAATGACCAGGCTGGGAGAATCTACCTCAGGGCCACACTGGAGGTTGCAAAACCTCCCTGGAGCCACCAGGGACAACAATTCTAGCAGGAGCGAGTTGCTGTCTTTTCTAACAAGATTTAATAATTTCATAATTGAACCTCACCTTGTGCTGTGGTGGGCCTGGTTTGCCCCGTGTCGGCTAGGAAGGCAGTGTGACACGCCTGAGATGTGCATGGACCCCAGAGGCCAGGAGCTATGGCAGGGGAAGCCGTACAGGGCTCCAGGTAGGCAGGAGGCTGCCGGGCCAGGGCCCACAGCACTCTCAGCACACAGCTTTCTGCATATTCACAACAGCTGGGTCTGGCTTGTTAGCTGGAGTGAGCATTGATCCATGGAACCAAATTTGATTTTGTTTTGTTTTGTATTTTTGAGACAAGGTCTTGCTATGTAGCCCAGGCTGGACGGGCCTTGAACTCACGGTGATGCTCCTGCCTCAGCCTCCCAAGTGCTGCAATGAACCACCTCTTTCTGAGTGTTGGGGATCGAACCCAGGGCCTGCAGCATGGTGGAAAAGGACAACCACTGAGCCGCACCCCCAGCCTTGGTCCTTGTTCTTGACTCCCACAGAGAGCGGCCCACTTTTAACCCATTTCTTCCTGTTAACACCTCCTCCCCTCTGGCTTTTCTTCCTGTTAACACCTCCTCCCCTCTGGCTTCTCCTGCTGCTCAGCCTCCCTCCCTCCCTGGCCCTACTTCATTCTTCCTTTCCACAAACATTGCTCAGACATGAAAGCATCGAAAAGCAAAGAAATCCCACTTTAAAAATTCTTAAATTATTCTATGGCTGTGTCAGGTATCGAACCCAGAGCCTCGTGCATGCTGGGCAATCACTCAACCACTGAGCAGCATCCCTAATCCCAGAAAGCCTGGACAGACGTTAAGGGGGAAACAAACCAAGCGCACAGGTGCCGGCCAGCACCACTCCAGCCAGTGCCAGGCATGCCTGGCCTTGTCACACACTTAGAGATGAAGAAACAGTCACAGAGGGCTGATGTCCCACTCAAGGTCACCCAGGAGGGAGCAGAATCCAGGCACTCCGACTTCCAGACCAAGACCAGTGCTCTTTTTCACTCTCCTCTGGTTTTCAGGGCTCATAATTAGACTTTTAGCTTTGAGATAGCAGGAAGTGGCAGCTAAACTTCTGTTTTCCCTGTTTTTAGTGTCCCACGTTTGATGCTTAGTAGATCTTTGTTTTGTTCTTTTTGGTACCGGGGATCAAACTTATGACCTCACGCTTGCCAGGCAGGCACGTATGCCACTGAGCTAAATCCCTGACCCACGCTCGGTAGATCTGGGTGGTAAATGTTAGTGACACTGCTCCTCAGCACCCCTGTCCCCCTTGATGACTGAGGAAGAAGTAGGTGCACTGTACTGGCGGTTGAGAGGCCAGGGGGTCTGCCTGATGCCGCTGGTGGTGGCTGGGGTGGCAGCCCCAGAGGGACCTGGTATCCTGTGTCAGAGAGATCTGGTGTGGTGAGAGCCCACCCTGGAAGGTCAGGTCTGCTCCGAGCAGGGGGAGTCCCTTTCCCTGCCTCCTGGCCATTAATCATCGGTATCTTCCCTGCTTGGCTGACTTCTCCGGCCACAGGCATGTGTCTCCTCTGCCTCTGATTCATCCCACTTAACTCTAGTGGGTGCTCAGAAAATGCTAAGGGAGGAGGAAAGAATGATTCTGCTCTAGATCAGGAGAACATGTCTGATAAATCACCTGGAGTCTCATGAGGTCATCACCCAGATGAAGGAACAAGACTGGGATTGGTCCAACTCAACTCTACATGAGGTCACCTCAGTTCCTGGGATTTTTTTTGGGACTTCCTAGACCTAGGGAACATAGCCAGGTTCCTGGCATAGGAGAGACGTTTTGGATTTAGAGCAAACAGGATTTTTTTTTTTTTTTGAGCCAGGGTCTCACTAGGTAGTTCAGGATGGCCTTAACTCACTATGTAGTACAGGCTGGCCTCAAAACTCACAGCAATCCTCCTGCCTCAGCCTCCCAAGTGCTGGGATTACGGGCATTCGCCATCATGCCTGGCTAGAGCAGGATGGTTTACTTGCAATTGGCTTTGAATGAAATTTAAGTCTTGTTTCTGATCACTCCAGCCCCAAGGTCATTGCCCAAATCCCTCCAACTTTGTGCCAGATGAAGACTCATACCAGGTAGTGTGATGGAAACTCCGAAGGGTCCATGACCTGGACTCCCCCATGTGTGCTGTGATGCTTCTCTCTCCGGCCTCAGCGTCCTCACAGGCAAGATGGGTGTCAGGGGTTCGACGGCAGCAAGACTCCTGGTGAAGCGAGAGTTAAGGCCCAGTGTATTTCAGTTTTGCACTCCCTCGGTGGGGTGCTTCTGATGGCAGCTTGAGCCTGGGTACCTAAGGCGCCTGAACTCACTCGAAGCCCTGACTTGGAAGCAACATTCCCTTGGCCATAGTGCAGTGGAAGCAGAAACCCTGAAATGACAACCAGGAGATGGAGGAAGATTTATTTATGTCCAAGGGCACGAATCGCGCTCGTTGCTAGAAGATCAGGCCCAGATCTCTGCTGGTCTAGGGTGGTCTATAAGTGATAGCAGGTAGGAAGGTACAGAGGCAGCACAGCTGGCCAATCAGGGACTGGTTTACACAACACGCATCACCGTGATGGGGTAGGGGGGGCATTTTCTGTTCCAATAGCAGGAAAATCTACAGGGATTCTTTTCACTTGAGGCCATTCTGGGTCCTCCAACAGACTGTGATTGAACCTGTGAGCCACACGAAGGCCCAGAGAACTGAAAAGACTTGCCTAAGGTCACCCTGCACATTGGGACCAGAACCTGTGTCTCCAGACTCCAGGTCTTGCACTTTTCTCCTTGTGTCCATTTACCACCCAGATCTACCAAGCATGGGTTGGAGATTTAGCTCAGGACACAAGGAGAAAAGGCTGGGTGGACATTAGTTTGCATTCCAAGCTCCTCTTCCTTCCCTCACCTGGAGACCCTGAGAGCAGACAGAACCACAGGGCCCCACGGGTCCAGCCCCCTGTGTTACAGATGGTGAAACCGAACCCCAGAGAAGGGAAGAGGTTTGTACCCGTGTCTCAGGAGGTTTATAAAAGAGCTAGAATGGGAGCTTTCATTTCCCTCTAGAAGCCCCAGCAGTCACACAGGGAGCCCCGTGGTCCTTGGGGACCCTGCCAGTTGTCCATGTGTGACTTCCGGATGCTCAGTCCTCCCACAGCTGGTGAAGCCTACCCCTGTCTCCTCAAGATTGCCTTGGAGGAGATGGATTCTTATCTACCTGACCTTTCCAGGAAATTGACATTTTAATAGGGGACTCTTAGATATTAAAATCCTGGGAGACATAAATGCCAAAGATGAAGGGTATTTCAGGCACCGTGATGGGAGGGAGGCAGAGGAGGCAGTAAGAAACCTCTTAGAGCCCGGAGTACTTCTCATAACACTGCCATGGTTTCCCAGCACCACAGTTGCATTCCTAGTCCTTCCAGCCTTGCTGGAATTGCACGGACGGAGATGTTTCCAGGGTTGCATGCATTTGAGGAGAGGGTGGCCAGGGCTGCCGGGTCCTGGGTCCACACACCGTCTGTTTTGTGTTCAGCTCAGATGACTGCTGGGCACCTCCTGCAGAATGCCTGGAACCTTCTTTTCCACAGCTGCTGCCTGTCCTCCCCTGTGGATTCTCCCGTGAGAAATTTGTCCTAGCTGGGCGTGGTGGTGCATGTCTGCAATCCCAGCACTGGGGAGGCTGAGGCAGGAGGATTGCCATGAGTTTGAGGCCAGCCTGGGGTACACAGTGAGTTCAGGGCCAGCCTGTACTACATAGTGAGACCCTGTCTCAAAGAGAGAGAGAGAGAGACAGAGAGAGAGAGAGAGATAGACAGACAGACAGACAGACAGGACAGAGAGAGAGACAGAGAGAGAAAGAAAGAGAGAGAGAGAGACAGAGAGAGAGAGTCAGAGAGAGAGAGAGAGACCTGCCCTGGTTTTCGGGAACCAGTTTGTCCCTGTGTCTCTGACGTCCAGGGAAAGTGAGTCACAGGAGTCCAGGAGAAGAGCATCTGTCTAAACCAGAGCCACGCCCACTGGGAGCAGTTCACACTCCTGAGAGCAGGGCAGGTTCCCCGGTGTGCTCCGGGTGGGCCACTGCTCTCCTCTGACCAGGTTCTGGCCAGTATCCAGTGGTAACTGCCAGCTGGGGGTGTGTTGGGGTGGGTGTGGGTGTGGAGGTGTGTGTGGGGTTTTCCCACGGGCCAAGCCATGCAGTAGAGCAGCAGCAGGAAAGGACTTGAGATGCGGTTCTAGCCTGGGTTTTCCTACAGAGTTGACCTTGGAGCCAGAGTGTTTATGAAATGGGGACCCCAGTTGGTGCATAAGTTCTCTCTGGGTTGTTTTGAGGCTCAAAATCTAAACACTGAGCAGGACATGTTGTGTGAGAGGCGGTCCAGTGGAGGAGAGGGTGCTGCTGAGCTGTCCAGACTGAGACCTGACACAGCAGGCTCTGGGGGCCCCACAGAGCCATGAATCCACAGGCAGGGACGCCTTCCAGGTGACATGTTCCAGCCAGCAAGGGGAAGCAGGCAGCGATGGGGACACAGCTGATGATGAGTGTGCGCTGTCAGGGACTGTGCGGGTAGCAGGCTTTGTGTGGACCGCGGCAGCCTTCCACTCCCCCTGGAGGCTGAGTGTCCCTGTGTGAGCTGGGCCATCTCCTACCCAGTGGTGTTCGTCACTGTGGCACGGGAGCAGGGTGGCCCCCTGGGCTGGACTGTCCTCTGCTCCTATGTCAGTGTCTGTTGATCAGCCCAGCTCAGTGTTCCTAGAGAGACTATGGTCTGTATATGTCCGCGCTGGCCCCACATGTGCCCTGATATCTCCAATTGTGATTTCACTGACCCCGAGACAGGCAGTCCTGAGATGGGCACGGATCTTAGAGTGATTCTTTTGTTTTTTGAGACAAGGTCTCACTCTGTAGTCCAGATTGATCTTGAACTTGCAACAATCCTCTCGCCTCAGCCTCCCAAGTGCTGGGATTACAGGTGTGTACTACCTCACTAGGTTTAAAGTGATTCTTGAGATTGTTTTCTAGAAATGTGGAGGTTCTGAGGTTTTTCTTGGAGTCATGCATAGGGTGTGACCAGGAATAGGTAGGGTCCTCTTATGCTAACGGAATGGTGCTGTGTGTGTGTGTGTGTGTGTGTACTGTGCACATGCCTGCACCTAGGTTCAGGGGTAACTATGAACTGCACTATAAACTCAGGCTCTTGTGGGTAACATTAGCACAAAATGATCCCTGAAAACTCAGCACGATGAGAGAGCTATGCTGATCCATCTAGATTTCTGCCAAGAAAAACTGCAAATCACATCACCCATTCCTTTCTATCGTGCTCTGTTTTCCTTGCTTGTTTTTAATCTTAAAGGGTCCTTAAGCTAATCAAACCCACCAATTCCCCTTGGGAATGTTCTATATGGCTGGAGACCGTGCTCCAGACAGTCCTGGCTTATGGTTGATGTCTGCGTGTAGTTATAGGAGAGTCACCTCTCACTCTGGAGAGCTCCCCAGGTGGTGCATAAAGGAGACAGCTGGCCACCTGTAACCTAGACAAGTTTGACCTTCACCTGTGCAAGCCCTCCTTCTCTCTTCTTGGTTTTCTCGTTCCCTGCGGACACATTTCTAAGTGACTACAGTGTGCCATGCATCGTGCTGCTTGTGAAAAGAGCCGGGGGGAGCATGTGGCTTGGGGAGCAGTATGGACTCAGGGAGACAGGAAGCAGTCCTCACTCTCACAGAGCTCTTAATGCAGTGGAAAAGCCCAAAGCATGTAACACCAATCCAACAGCTATAGTTAAGGGCTCAGTGATAGAGGATTTGTTTAGCATGGATGGCTACTCGAGAGCATTACAAAAAAAAAAAAAGAAAGAAAGAAGACAAGGAATAATTAGTGCATCACAGCCAATCCACCCTGGGGAGGGAGGGGACAGTCACAGAGGACTTCACAGAGGAGGTGGTCCTCCCCTTCAAACATCAAAGTGGGCATCCTCCAAGGCTCTGACTGGAGGTATGAAACCACCTAGGTTCTAGAGGAAGCACATTTTTTCAGAGCTTTTCTTTTTTTTAAAGTTGTTTTGGGGAGGGGATATTTGTAAAAAATCTTCTACCACCAGTGAAATAAAGCTCACTTCAGAAAAATATTCACATTCTTCCTCTTTGGTCCATTTCCCGACCCAATACTCAGTGTCTTAGTTATTTCCTCACTCTGGGACACAATACCTGACAGCTGCAACTTAAAGGGGGACAGAGGTATCTGGGAGCATAGTTTGTGAGGTTTCAGTCTGCAGTCCGCTGGCTCCAGGGCAGAATCAGTACGGAGGAGGGGCCTGCCACAAGACAGAGCTGCTCTCACCCTGGTGGCCAGGAAGTAGAGGGAGAGGGAGGAGCCAGGGAGGCAGAGAAACCTTCCAGGCCACCCCCCACCAAGGGACTGGCCTCCAGTAGGGCGGGCTATAGTCTCTATTATCCAATCACAGTCCACCAGAGAGCCTTCGAGGCTTTGGAGGTCCTATGGGTCCAAACCACAACACTGGGCAACCAGAAAGAGTATGGTGGCTCTAGTCATGTAGGATAAAGAAGATAACTAGCTGCTTTAACAGCTGCCATCCTGTCACTGGCTTGACACAATTAAGATTTATTTCTCAGTAATATTAAATATGAATACCCTAGCTTGATGGATAGGAATGCAGGGTTCCAGACTCCTTCTGTATTGTGGCTCCTTCATCTGCCATCTGCTTTTATTAGAATGTGGTCATCCCTATTTGTTGTGTTGCTGATGCTCTACAACAGCAGTGTCCTTTGGTATCTGAAGGGAACTGGTTCTAGGAATGCCTCCACACCAAAATCTGAGTGTGCTCCATTCCTGTCTATAAAGGGACATAGTATTTGCAGTGTCACTTATGCACATCCTCTAGTACACTTTATATCACGCTAGATATCCTATAATACCTAATATGACTAAAGGCAAGGGGAATAGTTGCTATACTGTATAGTTTTATTTTATTATTATTTTTTTGACATAGGGTTTTTGCTATGCAGTTCAAGCTAGTCTCTAACTCTCAGTGATTCTCCTGCCTCAGCCTCTTGAGTGCTGGGTTTGTATTAATTTTTATTGCTACATACTGATTTGGTTTTATGAAAAATAGTTGTGACCTGCAGCTGGTTGAATTCACAGGTGCAAAGCCCAGGAGTATGAAAGGAGGGAGACTGTCCTTAAGCTTGGATAAGTGTCCCCCACAGTGGCATAGGTTGAAGACCCTGCTTATTCCAAGTCTGCTCATGCAATGGACATTTGAATCTGTTTTTTAAAATTTTATTTAAAGAGAAAAAAAGCAAAACAGAAAAAGGGGTAGAAACAATACAGAATTTCAGAAAAAAAATAAGCAGTAAGAAATCACTAGTTGATAAATTACATATTGTCTTCTTAGAGATAGTTGGTCAAGTTACAAAATTGAAACATACAAAGTGGACATTCAAACAGTAAGACTGCAAAGAAGTTCAATGATCTAGTAACAACTTAGCAACATGGTTATGCTAATACAGAATTAAAAAAAAGATAACAATAAGAATATATGCCTGGGTGTAGTTAATAAATTACATATTGTCCTCTTAGAAATAGTTGTTCAAGTTACAGAATTAAAGCATACAAAGTAGATAGTCAAACAGTGAGAATGCAAACAGCTACGCATGCATGGATCTCTACATGTGTTTCTATCCTTTGTGTATTAGAGGGAAAAACAAAACTTAACAAGACAAAACAAAACAAATTCCTTTAAAAACATGAAACCAAAAAGTCATATAAAACCACAGTACAAGGTGATCTACAATGATTACTGTGTTGTTTCTTATTATCTTCAATAGAATGTCTATATCATCAGGCATAGTTGAATATAGCAGTACATAACAATTTAGTAAAAATAAACATTGTAGACAGTATAAAACTTCAAAGGCAGGTAATAATCAAACCATAGTGGATATTCTAGTGAATCTTGTCATCTTAAGTGTAGTTGCCTATACTCTCAGACTTGATACTATCAATCATAACAGCTTTGAATAAAATCTATCAATACAAAACAGTGATCCAACAAACCAGATTTGATTATGATCAGTCGTGGTAAAACAGTGTAGGTTTTACAGAGCTTTAGATTAAGTTAATAGGAAATGAAGGATGATTACCATAATATATCCTGTTATTTTTGGGATTACTGTCTGTGCCCTCAAATCTAGTACAGGTAGAATGACTGGAACGGAATATAATACATCTAAGCAGAGTAGTCTGAGTAATGTGGGTTTTAAATCCTGGTGCACTATTAACAAGATAGTGTATCAAGGCCATCTATGTTAGAGATTCTAGTTATCCTTCTTTGCCTCATTTCTGCTATGCTATTTTTCTGCCTGTTTGTCTAGTTTTCTCCCTCATTCTACTGCCTGCCCTACTCATTGAGGCCTTTCTGCCACTGTTCCTAAAATCCTGGTATTTTTTTTCTCTCTCTCTAGAATATCCTTTAGTATTCTCTGTAGGGTTGGATTGCTGGTCACAAACTCCCCCAGTTCCTCTGTGTCATGGAAGCATCTTGTTTCTCTATTAATTTCTAGTGACAGTTTTGCAGGGTACATCAATCTGGGCTGGAGGTTATTTTCTTTCAGAGCTTGGAATATTTCACTCCAAGCTCTTCTTGATCTGATGGTCTGTGTGGAGAAGTCAGCCATGATCCTGATGGGCTTACCTTTATAGGTAATCTCTTTCTTTTCTCTGATGGCTTTTAATATTTTGTTTTTATATTGAATTTCTGGTATCTTGATTATTATATGTCTGGGTGTAGCTCTGTTTTGGTTGTAGGTGGCTGGAGTTCTGTATGCCTCACATAACCGAATGTCATTTTGTTTTCCCATGCTTGGGAAGTTTTCCTTAATTATTTCCATGAATAGCCTTTGTAATTCACCTGTATGTATTCCTGCTTCTTCGTTCATGTTTCTTATTCTTAAATTGTAGATTCTCTTGTCATCTTCTATCCTTTGTATTTTTACTGCCTGTTTCCTTGTTATTTTTAAGAGATCTTTCCTTTCATCATCACACATTGCAAACTTATCTTCAAGTTTTGATAGTCTATCCTTAGTTTTTTTTAGGGCGTTTTGCTAGCTTTCAATGGAGTTTTTAATTTCCTGGTAGTCTCTTTGAATCTGCTTCATATATTCTATATTTTCTTTATATTGTTTATCAAATGTTTCTCTCCTTTTTTTGTGTTCCTCCCTTCTTCTGTCTGTATCATCCTGAGAGATGCTTCCTGAGAGCATTTCTTTTATTACTCTATTCATATCTTGCTTTACCTGATTTAATATTTCAGTTTTGAGCTCATCTACAAGGTCCCGAAGGTATCTCTTAATGTCCATTAAAGCCATGTCTGATGTTGTGTGTTTGCCACCCTCAGTCTCCCTTGTTTTTCTGTCCCCTGGATCAGTGCTCTCAGGGTTCTGGGCTGGGGGCCTCCTCCTGCCTCTCTCTCCTGTCATGGCCCTGGCTTCCTCCACACAGGTCCCCTTCCCTGTTGGCCACGTTTCCTCTGAAGCACGCTGGCAAGAGACCTCCGCCCTCTGCTGCCTGCTCTTGTCACTGAGGTATAAGCAGCGGCTGCCTATGCCTGCCCCTCCCCACCAGGCCAACCAAACTTCAGGGGCCTTCACCCAGTTAGTGTGTGCTAGGCACAGGGAATAGATTTGGGACAGCTCACTGGGTCCTGGCCAGGGGTACAACTCAGTCCAAGCAAATCCCACGGATCTGCTCTGGGGAGGAGCAACCAACTGAAGTCACTGTCGCTCCCAGTTCAGGCTCCTCCTGCCCGATTCCAACATGTCGCTCATTTGGTCGCACCCTTCCCACGTGAGGGGGGTGTTCCAATCCCAGCACTGACCGTGGATTAATGAAGGTCCCTTCACCGGCTCTGCTCTCCATTGGGCTCACCAACCCTCGACCTCAGCACTTCTGTGGCTCCTGTGAGTGGTGGTGGGAATGAGTTTGGGCAGCTCTGCCAGCCGGTGCAGATTCAGGCTGGCACAAACTTGGCGGGTCACCATGAAAACTCTGTGTCCCATAGTTTTTAGCTATTTCAGTTGTAGCCCCAACATGTTTGATGAGCTTTCTTGAGTTTTAATTTCATCCTGTGTCAAGAGGATCCATCTCCCTCTGTCTCGCTCTCTCCAGGGTGTTTTATTCTGGCGTATGAGTTGTTTCTCCCAGGGGGCTTTGTATTCTGTTGCTCACTGACGGCCATCTTGTCTTCCTCTCGGACATTTGAATCTTGCAAGCTACAACTTTGATTGCTCCCAAACATGAAAAATGCCCACTCTTCTGTCCTCTCTTCCTTCATTTTTAGGACCACTGGCCCAGTTTCCTATGAGCTAAGACTTTGTGAAGATCATGAGAAATCAGTGACTCCTAAGAGCTTCTGAAGGTTCTTTGTTTAGTTTGTGCTTGGTCCCATAGGGGCAGAACCCAGAGCCAAACTAATATCTCAGGAAAGAGATGTGGAACCTTTAGCTCAGGGCTGGAAGGGATGTATGAGGAGAGCTGTCCTTGCCAGGGGATCCCTTAACCCCCACAGCCTGTGAAAGGCCATGTCTCTCTCTCTCTTTTTTTTTTTCTGGGACAGCCCAGGCCCTAGGACAGCCCTTCTTCTAGGAATGTTATTCCGAGATTTCTCTCCCTGCACCTGGCACCCTGGTCCTCCTCCTGCCCTGAGAAGCTGTGGGGATGAGCTGCTGGTTCTTCCCTGGTGCAGGGCAGACACAAACCTTGCCACCAAAGTCCTTCTGACCCCTCCTCAGGGGAGCCAGCCATTGGGGTCCTGCACTTCCTTGGTGGTAGTCGCTGGTGGCGGGGAGGTCAGGAGGTGCCTGTGTTTTTCTCATTGAGTCCCCAGCTGCTCCCCTCAGGAGCCAGACCCCTGGGGAGAGGGAAGCCCTGCTTCTAGATAAGAGGGGTCACTCTGTTCTGGGAAGTACATGCCCCCTCAGCAGCCTCACAAGCAGTAGCAGAAGTGTCACAGTCCCTGCTAGAAGCACCTCTTCTAATTCACTGAGTCCACGCTGGCCTCAAAGGTGTGTGGGGAAGGTAGGGTTTATACAACACGTGTCACTTAATGACGGGGACACGTTCTGACAGATGCTTTGCTAGATGACTTTGTGCTTGTGCAAACACCACAGATTATACCCACATGCATAAGACGGCTGTGACCCCGCCAGGTGGCAGGAGGCTGTGGGACCACTGCTGTGTGTGTGGCCGGTCATTACATGGCATGGTGACTCTACTGTGCTGTCCTGGTTGGATTTGTATTCTCTTTATTAGCATGTTGATTGACAATAAACGGTTCTAACTTAAAAATAACCCAAGGGCTTTATAATATATTCCAGGAATATTAGGATTTAAAATGGTATTTTTCAAAAGGCTTATGAAACTTAGCAAGGAAGTTTGGAAAATTTCCTAGTATGGGTGCGAATGGGAGGTGGCACTGTTATACAGTAGCTGTTGTCCTTTGATAATAGGACAATAGCTTTAGTGGTGAACCTGTAAATAATTGAAATAACATAACATTAAAAAAAAAAAAGAAGAAGGAAAGAAAGAAGGCAGGCCGGGGGAACAAAGAAAGGAAGAAAGCCAAGCAACGAGTCATCTCCCAGAGGATGACCCGGCCAGCAGGAGCCACATCCAGTTCAGAGCAGAGGCCTGGCTCCTGCCTGATTCCACTAGGCTGCCACTCGGCCTTGCCCAGTCAAGAAATTCTCTGGGGCCTGGTGCCCTCATCTGTAAGTAATTATCCTACCTTATGGCATTGTGCAGCTCTAAAGAAACCATAAGTATAAGCCATTTTAAAAACATGTTTTTGTTGTTGTTGTTGTTTTTCTGAAACAAGGTCTTACTATGTAGTCCAGGCTGGCCTTGAATTTGTAGTGATCTTTCTGCCTCAGCCTCCTGAGTGCTGGGCTTACAGGTGCCATCAAAACCAGCTGTGTAAACCACTTTGGGGGGAATCATGCGGTATCAATGTGAGGAGTTGTCCTTGCTGACGTCTCAGAGGCCCCCGGAGGCCAGACTCGGGCAGCATTTCAGCGGCTGGGGTGGGGACGCCCAGGGAGGCATCCCAGCCCCTGGTCCTCCCCAGCTGCTTCCCTGATTCCCTGAAACATCTTGAGGATGGAGGTACAGTCTTTCCTCAGGACCTGCATTTCTAAAGGCCCGACACTGGGCTGGGGTAGCTTCACCCAGGGACTGTCACCCTGCAAGGTGACAGCGGTCACCCAGAGAGGCAGATAGTGTGGCACGTCTCACTCAGAGTCAGGGCTTAGGACTCACTGGAGTCTGGTGGTGGTGGAGTGGGTGACGGCAGAGAGGCACCCGCAGCCAGGTCCCCTGTGCTCTGCAAGCCCACAAGGGCGCGGCCAGGGGGGTTATGGGTAAGTGGGTGTCAGGAGGGCGAAGGGAGAGGGCAGGGGCGGTGGGGAGGGGATGCTGGCAGCAGGTAAGCATGAGGCATGGGTGGGGTTGGGGTGACGCTCCCATTGTGTGGCTGTCATCAAAGTGCTTGAATGAATGAAGGTTTGCAATTACAGGGAGACATGGGTTTGGGAATTTCCCAGCAGCAGGCCCAGATGTTAATTAAACCAGAGGTGGGTCATTATCTCGCTGAGGACGGAGCACAGGGAAGCGCGCGCAGAGGGCTCATGACTGCTATATGTTATTATCTCTGGGTTTGAGGAGGCCCCTGACCTGGGTTTTGGGGCACCGCCAAGTGCACAGGCCACATTTAAATGCCGGTCACTAAGATGCTTCTCACCCCTCCCTCACCACCTAAGCAGGGCCCAGGGGACTCGTGTCTGCCTACCCTGTTCCGAGCCGGCTGACTTGAGTTCCTGCTGGGGCACCCACGGGCAGCAATGAGCTTGGGGTGTGGGCAGCAGGCTACCTGCAGGCTGCTCTGTCCCCAGCGTCGCGGTGTGGAGAGGCATGGGACAGGAAGCCAGCCTTCCTGCATGGACGTCCACTAACAGGCTGGGCTGAAATCTTGGGCCTGCTCAACTCAACCAGGGGTTAACCCTCAGACAGCTGGACGGGGGCAAGGACCCCAGAAGACAGGCTTGCAGCTGTGACAGAAGCTCTGTAGGGGCCTTGGGCCAGCGATACCACATGCAGCAACTGATAGAGCAGTAATTCATTCTCACACTGATTAGTGTGTCTGCGCTAGCACGCAGGAGAAAAATACTTCTTTACCTGTAAATTAATTTACAAATACTGAGGATTTTACCATGATAGTAATGTGTTATTATTATTACTAACATTATTTAATTCCTTCATAAAAGCACCATTGGGGTTTGTTTTCATGCCTATTTTCTAAAGGGCTGTATTTCAGATACAAACAGGGTGCTCCTACCTGGGGTTGGTAGCACACACCTGTCATCCTGCTACTCTAGGAGGCTGAGGCAGGAGGATCTCAATTTCAAGCCCAGCCTGGGCAACTTAAATAGTTACAGAGACCTAGTCTCAAAATTAAAAGTGAAAAAGGGCTGGAGATGGAGCCCGGGGTGAAGGCCCTGGTCTGACTTCCACCACAGACAGACAGTCCCCTGTGGGTCAGCCTGTGTCCCTTAGGAAAGTAAAACAAGGTCACTAAGGAAAGAGTAGGTGGCTCCAGACTGGGCCTGGCATCCCATACCCAGGTGAGAGGCTGGGGCACTGGCAGGGGACGATCTAGTGGGCAGCTCATTGTGGTGGGCGACAGCCATTTCATGACAGGGACCCCAAGGTGGTTTGCACTCCTCCTGCGGCCCTTGGCCCAGACGCTTGGGGTGGCCCTGTCCCAAGGACACAGTGAAGATTTCCTAATTATGCCGTTAGCTGCTTAGGGATGTGGGACCTGGGACGAGGCTTCCCGGAGGAGGTGGCCATGACCTCGGGGACCAGAGGGGACCTGCCCCCTACAGAGCGTGCCCCGTGTGAAGAGCTGCGTCCCTAACGGAGATGGAAGAAGAGGCCCCGCGGTGCCAGCGTGGCCTAGTCCTGCTCCCCCTGGAGAGGCAGGTGGCCGAGCGACTCTAACTCTCTCCAGCAGGCGTGCTGGGGCCGACTGGGCATCGGGACAAGCCCCGGAGTGGACTGGCCAGCAAACCTCGCTCGGATGAAGGGTCTGAGAGAGCACTTGTCAGGTGTCCGTCCACGGCTCGTTCACGGAGGTGCTCGGTTCTGAGTTGGACCCTCGCTTCCCTCCTGATTCACATTCACCTCAGTGTCCACACTCAGGTTCAAATTATTTAACTTCTCCAGGAATCTTTTCTAAGACTCTTAAACATGCTAATCAATTTCAATAATAGTAATAACAGTAATAGTAATAATAATAATATGTGTAGGTTTTTTTGTTTTGTTTTTTTGGTTTGAGTCTAGGTCTCACTATGCAGCCCAAGCTGGTCTTGAATTTACTATGAATCCCAGGCTGACCTTGAACTCGCAGTGATTCCCCTGCTTCAGCCTCCTGAGTGCTGGGATGACAGGAGTGGTCCACCACGCCCAGCCACAACTAATAGTTTATAGTTATTTTAGAACAGTACTTTTTTTTTAAGCACTGGGGATTAAAGCCAGGGCTTTGTACATGCAAAGCAAGTGCTTTACCTCTAAGGTATATCTGTATGGCTCACAGTGGTATTTTTACATCTATTGCTTCATTTAGCCTCTTGACATGAAAAGAAATTCTCTCTCTCTCTCTCTCTCTCTCTCTCTCTCTCTCTCTCTCGATACTGGGGATTGAGCTCAGGGTCTTTGCATTAAGCTACATCCCTAAATCTTTTTCTGCTTAAATTTTGAGATAAGGTTTTGTTAACTTGAAGGCTGGGTTGGAACCTGTGATCCTCCTGCCTCAGCCTCCTAGACTGTTATTTATTTACTTATATTTTATTGGTTTTATGAGACTGTGTAGTTCAGGTGAGCCACTATGTAGCTCAGGCTGGTCTCAAATGTATAGTGATCTTCCTGCCTCAGCCTCCTGAGTGCTGGGATTACAGGCATGGCCACTGTGCCCTCCTACTGTTGTTTTACAGATGAGAAGATAAAGGGCAGAGTGGGGGGAATTGGCTTAGAATCTGTGTCAGGAAGACCAGCTGGTGCACAGAGGTCGCCCAGGTCTCTTAGTAACTGGGGCAGAGCTGGCAGGTCACTGGTGTCCCTTGCAGTGACTTTGCAGGCGCTCCCTGAGGTGGGCGCTGTCTGTGTGATCTGTCATTTAACTTGGAATATTGCTGAGGGGAGGGGACCCGCAGGCCTCCGGCCCTGAGGTTGGGGCCAGACAGGGCCTTGAACATGTGTTTACTCTATGTTTTGAGCCCGTAATTATCCAACTTAACTCTGTGTGAAACACACAGAACGGAGGGGCCGGGCTTTCACTGTCAAGAGTAGGATGCTGAGTCTCAGGAGGAGGACAGAGGAAATGGAGGTGACAATGGCCCGGGGAGGCCCAGCCACTGCAGAGGGATCCGGAAGGGCTTCTGTCCTTATGTCCTCTCCCACGTCCCTGGCCCAGCCACCTGGACCTCTCTGCTGGGGGCCTTCCCAGGCAGTGGAGTCCCCAGCGCTGTGTGCTTCTGTCACCTGGCCCCCTGCTAGCCCAGTGTGGCTCCATCCCTCTCTCTGCAAACTATACAGGCCGACACAGTGCCAGGCACCAAGGAGAGAGAGACAGAGAGAGAGAGAGAGACCCTGTGTGGCCTGTGTCTTTGGGCGGGAGAAAGTCAGAGGGGTGCAGACCCGGCCAGGATTCTCCATGGTAAGTGAGCTCTCAGTTCAACTGAGCTCCTAATGAAATTCCATGGGAGCACTCCTGCAATCCCAGCACTCAGGAGGCTGAGGCAGGAGGGTCATTGTGAGTTTGAGGCCAGTTCGGGCTCTATAGTGAGTTCAAGGCCGGCCTAAACTACATAGTGAGACCCTGTTTCAAAGAAACAAACAGAGAAAAAACCCCACAGGAATGAGGATTCAGTGGGGGTTCGGGGAGGGGTGCTTTGCAGGAAAGAGGACAGAGGGAGGAGTGAGACTTGTGACCCAAGAGATGGCATTGTAGGCCGCAGGAATCCGATGGCACGGGCAGTAACGTGGTCCATCTGAGAAGCTGGCTGGAACAAAGCTGTGTGTGTGCCACGCGCTTGGGGGCTTTCACCTTCAGACGGGTTCTCTGAAAAGGGCTGAGGCAGGATTCGAACTTGAGCTCCGCTCACCGCAGCCTTCCAGAGCCCTGGGGTGGGGCATGCACTGCCACCCTGGGCAGAGGGGGATTGTAAGTGGCTGGTGTAGGAGGGCTTGAGGGTGCTGGGGTGGGGGTTTCCGCCGCAGTCCAGATGAGTGTGAAAGAAGACGGGTGCAGAAGCTGGTAGGGTGGGGGGCAGATCCTGAGGGCCCTTTAAAGCCACCAAGAGGACGGCAGGGCCGCTAGCTTGGGAGGCCGTGTGCCTCTCCTCCCAGTTCTGCACTCAGCTCTGCATTTGGCGAAGCATTCTGCGTGTTAATGAGCGTTCTGTAGAAATTGTAGCTTTCGCTGCAGAGCAGCCTGGAAGTCTGGATGCACAGATATTCCATCGGTGCAGGGTGATGCAACTTCAGTCAAGCACTCATTATGCATCTGTGTGTCCAGACCTGGCAGCCAACCTGTATCTCTCGGGCTTCCTGGACGCCTGGGCAAGTCTCAGTGCCCTCTGGTGTTTCTGGACTCTAGCCGGTGGGCTGGGATAAAGATCCCCATCTGTCTCTCAGAAGAGACGTCCTTCACTGGACCTGTGGGCGTCGCCCAGCCTCCAGGCCGTCCCGGTGGGGGGGATGGGAACGCTGCTCCCAGGCCAGCTGCTTGCCCAGGGGGCCTTTTATGACCCCAGCTCCTGGGTGGAACAGATGTGCCTCTGCTATTAAATTGGTTTCTCAAACTCCGGGCTGGCCAGCTAAGTAATGGCACAGTGACACCTGACTCTGAAGAGGACAGAGAAGCACAGGAAGGACTCTGGAGCATTTCCGGAAGTGGCCCTGGGAAAGGAATATTCCAGAGTTGGAGGGTCAAGGCTGCAGCCAGGTAGCCCCTGTTCAAGGGTGCAAGGCTCCGGGCACACAAAACCCTGGGGGGGCTTAGGGGTGTAACTGGTAGCTTTGATGGCCTTTAAGTTATATTACAGAAGCACATTTCACAAATGATTTACCAGGCAGTTTTTTTATGAATACTCAGCTCTCTGGATTGTTTAAAAGTTTTTTTTTCTCTTCTGCTTTGCTTTCTTCTTTAAAGAAATGGATCCCATCTTTCTGAAGAAAACCTACTAGCTAGAAAGGCTTTTCCAGTGTATTTTTCTTTTCTTATGTTTTGAGACAGGATCT
The DNA here is from genome assembly GCA_004027455.1 of Hydrochoerus hydrochaeris. Taxonomy (NCBI): domain Eukaryota; kingdom Metazoa; phylum Chordata; class Mammalia; order Rodentia; family Hydrochaeridae; genus Hydrochoerus; species Hydrochoerus hydrochaeris. The sequence continues at coordinate 42,049 of PVLA01006735.1, read as the reverse complement.
CACACTGTAGTTCAGGCTGGCCTTGAACTCAGTGTGTAGCCTGGGATGGCTTCAAACTCATGGTGATCCTCCTGCCTCAGCTTCGTGAGTGCTGGAATTACAGGTGTGCACCACCACACCTGGCTTGAAGTATATTTCTAGAACCAAACCCCATGGGTATGACTGGGAATTACATGAAAAAAAAATTCCCATGATGAAGTAGGTTTGGGATGCACTGGGTGGGACAGAGTTTAAGGGGTTCTCTCCCCAGGGCTTCTCCTGCTCATGACGTGCTGCTTCTCTGTGAATCTGCTCACGGTGGTATCGTTGACCACGCTCCCCGCAACTACCTGACCACAAACCCTTTTTTCAGTGTGTCTGTGGGATATTTCAGAATAAGCACTCAATGGGCAGCAGAGGGAGGAAAACGCAGGCACATAACCCTAAAGGCGCCCTTTTGCTCGCCTGTCCTATGCCCTTCTGAGGACTGTCCCCAGCCCTGGGCACGTGGCCCCCAAGGGAGTGGGCGTCCTCTGTGCGTCCCAGCCCAGGCTCAGGTGACCCAGGTCTCACTTGTGGGTATGAGTAAGCCCCACAGCATCCTCCCCACAGCGTCCTCCCCACAGCGTCCTCCTGACGGCGCTTTGGATTTGAGACTCATCGTCTCCCTTTCAAGGCACAGCCGGGGGACGGGGAGTGAAGAGCCTCGGTCACCGCCTCTGTCCACGGTGAGGCAAGCGTGGAGACCATTCTGTGGCTTTTGTGGGTGTGTGGTACTGGGGGCCAAACCTGTGCATGTTAGGCAAGCACCTACCAACAGGCCCTATCCCTGGGCCTTTAAACATTTTTGTCTTAAATTTTGAGACTCAAATTTGGTGACCTTCTTGCTTCAGCCTCTCCAATGGCTATAATTACAGGCATGATAATTGACACTGCTGAGACATCAAGTAGCATTTTATTTTCAAAGTAATTTGTAGTTACTTAATTTCCTGAAAGATTGATCCCATAGTAGATCTAAATAGCAGCAATCACACCGAAACCCTGGTCTTTCTGGGAATCCTCCAGCAGAGTTGCTGCAGATGGTTGTATGGGCTGTGCACTGCACCACTGAAGCAGGTACCGTTCACATAAGCAACAAAGGGACTGATTCTCCTAGCATCTGGGCAGTGCAGTAGGTGGCCCACCCATGTGGATAGCCCTTTGAACCTTGTAGCGTTCAACCAACTCCTTTTTTCTTTTTTCCTGTTTAAATTTAAGCAGAGTCTTTTTGGTGGTGGTGGTGGTTGTGTCTTTCAGCCTGAAGAAATTTAAACAATGCATCATCTCCCACCCCAGGGGCCCCTTTCAACTGCCTGCACTAGCAGAGACCCAGCTGTGGAGCCGGGCTTTTCTAGCATGATTCATCCATTGGTGGTCTTGTTGGTTCTCAGGGAAGGAGGCACCTTTGAACACACTGCTTGGGAGGAGGCCAAGCACTCTTCTCCACACAGCCTGACACAGGCCGGGCACCCCAGCTCCCACCAGTTCCCCTGCCAGTGCCCAAACCCCAGCATAAGGGGAGCTCATGACAGGCTGATGAGTGGAGGTAGACCAGCTGGCCTTTCTGCACTTGGCGGCTGGCTCACATGGTCATCTTTCTAGAACGTGGCTAAGCAATGTGCATTAAAACTTTATAAATGTTCTTCTGGAAATTGTCTAGGATTGTAGTTGGGTGTAGTGATGTGTGTTTAGACTCCTAGCACTTGGGAGGCTGAGGCAGGAGGATGTCCATGAGTTTGAGGCCAGCCTGGGCTACAAAGTGAGTTCAAAGCCAGTCTAAACTATACAGCAAGACCTTATTTCAAAAAACAAAATATCTTACCTAGGAACTTCTCTTAAATGTTTGATGCGCCATCAATGATTTATGCCCAAAGATGCCCACTGCAGTTTAACTGTATGGATAAAAATTAGGAATATTTTGAATGCTACATTTGTAGAAATAACTAAGTAGATAAAAGAAAATAAAGTAAAAGAATAACCTGGTTTCATTAAAGTTAAGTTTGTAGTGTTTTTAGTAATTTGGAAAAATAAACATATTAGGTTAAAGAAATCAGCATGCAGAGCAGCACACATGGGAGAAAAACACTAAGCAAAAAGACTGGAGGGAAAGAGACTAAGGTATTTTAATTTTTTATCAGTTCATGTTTGTAGTATTTTATATTCATCATGGGGAATTGGTACATGTGCACAACACAACTTCATCTTTATTTTATTTTATTTTATTTTGGGGATGGAACTCATGACCTCGTGCTCCCCAGATAGGCACTGTGCTACTGAGCTAAATCCCTGGCTTCACTCCTTTTAAATACATCAGGGAATTCACACGACAGGGTTGAGTCCCATGGCACAGCACGCCGGGCAGAATAGCGGTATTTTGTGTGATTAATATAAGTTAAAACCTTTTCTGGCTGGAATGTGCCTCGGTGGGAGAGCACTTGCCTAGCATGTGCAGAACCCTGGGGCTGACCCCCAGCACCAAAAAATGTCTAAAATGTATATGAAGGACACATACTACTTTGATAATCAGCGGGAAATGAAGTTAATATATTTGTTTATTTATTCATTCTGTGGTATTAGCTACTGAATGCAGGGCCTTTGCACAAGCTACATCTCCAGTCCTCTATTATTATTATTGTTATTATTATTATTTAATTGTCTAAGTTGCCCACTAAACTGAAAAGTTGCTCACCATGTGCTCAATCTTGTGATTCTCCTGCCTCATCCTCCTGGAGCACTGGGGTTGCAAGTGTGTGCCACCATACCAGCTTTGAAGTTAAATATTTTAAAAAGGAGGAAGTTAAGACAGGGCAACTGTCTGTCTCAGGGTGGGCCACCAGACTGCTGGTAGCTGGTGGCATCGCCCCAGGCCCAGGTCTGAGTCCATAGGCCTGGCTTTTTCTGCTTCTGCGGGAGGCCTGGTGGGCGGTGTGGCCTCCCTGCTCGTGGCTCCAAGTGGACTGGATGCGGGGGCCCCCCGAGACAGCCAGGCAGGGCCAGAGGCTGCCAAGGGCCGGGTCTAACCTGAGCCTCTGGTTCCTCTAACCCAGGTCCCTGGGTGCACAGCTGGCAAACACACACACAGCTCTGAGCGCTCAGCAGGGCTCTGTTCAAGGGGGCAAAAAGGGGACAGTACCTGTCCCTCCAGAGGAGAATGGAGGCATAAGTGACGGTATCATCACCCAGTGGACACACGGCAGCATCTGAATACATCAGGGAACTCACGCAAGGGACAAGGCTTGGGTCACAAGTATTGAGTCACGAGACAAGGTAAGCAGAAGTTTGAGTTTATCAGTATTCAATGCTCTATTTCATATCGTACCCATTTTTATCACATGAAATGTGTTGTTTACCTTGTTAATACTGTGTAAGTTTCTGTTCGGTTTATCGGGTGGCTCCGTTAAGATCCAGCTAAACGTAAGTTGCACAGCCCGGTCATTATGGGTGTCCACGTGCACAGTAAAAGTGAGGAGTGGTGCATGGGGACAGTAGATACCTGGTTTCAAAGGGTGTTTTCCTCTGGGCAGAGAGGGAGCGAAAGAAGCCATGGTACGGGGAGGGCTCAGGGTAACTGCGAGGTTTTTTTTTTTTTCTTTTAAAGCCTATATGAGGTATAATTGAAAAATACAGCGAATGTTTACATTAAAAATTTTATTACAGTAGAAGACACAATGTCATGAATCCTCCCCAGAGTACATCCTCTTGCTTGGGACGCACTCCCCGCCATCCTCTCCGCTTTCTGAAGCAGTCCGGAGTCCTCTTTCTTTCGCGTCTTTACGAGGTGTGATCAGAGATCTAGTGACTGTGGCCGCTGCCACCGCCGAGTGCCACCCAGAGGAAACGCAGGTTCGTAGAAACAGGACGCTGTGTTCCGAGTATTCACCATATCTGCCACCGTGTGGCTTCTGCCCTTCCCCAGAGTCAAAATAACCAGGAAAGATCACTGCTTTGAATCTTTTCAGGACGTCAAGGGAGCCATAACAGCACAAGCAAAGACCCTCAGGAAAGAGAACTTCCAGAACTGCTGTGGAAAGTGGCAAGGACCTGGGAGGAGTGTGCTGGAAGTGAGAGGGAGAATCTTGTGGGGATTCATTGTGTCTCTTACTGTAATAATCTCAAAAAAATTTAAACACACACCATGCTTTTCAATCATACATCATGTTTGATGAATGCTTCCCATGCAGTGGGTTTGGAAAGGAGTCTCAGAAGGACAGAAATGAATGTTACTGCACTGTCCCTGCAGTAACAGCAACTCCTGCACATGCCCGCAGCCAAATCCCTCCTCCTGGCTGCGCTCAGGGCAGACATTACTATCCACCTGCTCGTTCTTTCCCAGTGAGCCTGAATGGGACCCCAGGCTCTGATTCAGGCACCGTGGGGACTCAGTGAGGTAGCACTTGGGTAATAAGAGTTGGCATGGCTGAGCACTCCCTGTGCCAGGCACTCGCCTCTCACTATCATATTACTGCTGCATAATCCCACAAGGCCGCTGCCATGGTCTCCCTCACTTTATACCTGTGCTCAGAGAAGGTAGGTATCCTGCCCCTCAAAATCGGACCTCGGAACTGCACCAGGACGTCCAGCTCCAGAGCCTGCCACCTTCCACCCGCCCTCTCTGGGCTTGGTTTCCCATCCCTCGTCTCTTAACACTGCGTCTCTTACCACTGCCTTTCTGAGCACCGAGCTGGCTGGCGAGGATAAGTTTGCCTCTCCCGGCCACGGCTCCAGCTCCCTGATGTCCGCAGCCAATGAGCACAGCCTCATTTCACAGAAGGAGACGCATCGGGGCTGTGACCCTGCCAAGGTGACTGCTCAGAGCTCAGATAACAGGAAGAAATGGAAGTGTGAATAGCGAATTCCCCAAGCTGGTCCCCTTGGTCAGCCGGAACCCCTGGGATGCCAGAGGTTTTATAAATACCTTTTCTGGTTCTTCAAAGCTGAACGTGGTTTAATTCTGCAAGTACACCTGGGGCCTGGCACTAAAGAGCTGTACAGACAATAGCACCAGCTAAAAACCCTCTGATTTTGTAAAAGAAAGTGGTGGATGAAGCAACACTGATTGGTGTGAAATGGTTCTCTCACAGGAATTCCTGCAAAATCTAAGCTGCAGCCCGGGCTCCCCTTTGGGTTCTGGGGCCCATCTATGTTAATGGTTACAGTTTGGTTTTTTTGAGATGGGTCTCACTATATAGTTCAGGCTAGTCTCGAGCTCACTATGCAGCGCAAGCTGCTCAAACTCACTGTGATTCTCCTGCCTCAGCCTCCCAAGTATTTGGATTATAGCCATGTGCCACATGCCCAGCTGATGGTTACTGTGTTTAACCAGAAAATTGGAAGGAAGATTGCAGTCCAGTTTGCTGGCGTGTTAGTCTCTCAAGGCTTCTTCATTAGGAGAAAAAGCTGAACTGATTGCACTTTAAATGCTACATGCTTTCTGTTTCTAAATAGGCTTTTAGCTTAGTGGCTAAAAGCGTGGAGTAAAGACCTGAATAAGTAAGCTACACTTTCTTCTCTGTCTAAAAGCATCTGAAAGGCCCACCCAACCAGCCACACTGCCTTCTTTTAACAATGAGTAGACAGCTTTCTAAAACATGGAATTAGGTCTCTAAATGGATTTGCAGTTCAACCTCAACTACAGCGCCCACTGCCTGGGTCCCAGGGACAGAGCGACACCCCTGTGGGGCACATCACGTGTCCCCTCCGATGCCCGTCCTGCCGGATCGTGTGAAGGTGACCTTGCTCAGAACGAGGGTCTTTGCAGATGTGATGAAATTGAGATGAGCTTATATTGGGCTGAGTGGGTCCCAACTCCAACGATTCGGGGTCTTATTCAGAGAGGAATAAGAACCAGAAAGGCAGGGAGGAAGGAGGTGACAGTGGAGGTGAAGACGGGACTAATGTATCCACAAACCAAGGAGTGACCAGGGTCATGGCAGCCACCAGAGGCGAGGAAGGGAGAGAAAGGCCGTGCTTCGGGGAGAAGAGTCTGTTCACACCTTTAGTTTGGACTTGTAGCTCCCAGAACTGTGAGGAAGGAGGTGTCTGTTTTGTTGTTTGAGGTAGAGTCTCACTCTGTAGTTCAGCCTGGCCTTGAAGTCACCTTATAGCCCAGGCTGGTCTCCAACTTGCAACGCTCCTCCTGCCTCAGCCTCCTGAGTGCTGGGATTATAGGCATCTACCACCAGGCTCGGTTGTTTTCTGTTGTTTGAAGACAGCAAGTGTGCGGGGCTTTGCTGTGACAGCCTGAAGAAGCCAGCATGGAAGGGGACTCAGGGTGGAATCTGGGCTGACATTCATTGCTAAATTCTTCCTCAGAAATGCTCAGAAGAGGCCTCCTGAGGGTCCCACCGCTCATCCGGGCTGAGAGAAAACAGTCCGGGGTGGTGGTTTCCAGAAGTCCAGCTCAACATGGCTTCTAGACCTCCAGGTGAAACTTTCAAATGACGATCGTGAACCGAGAACAATTAATAAACTGTTACGCTGTAAAAGGAGAGAGAAAAAGGGAAGCAGCCAGCATGTGACTAACCTCTAAGGGGAAATCTTCACACTCATACAGTGCAGCCCCAAGTTTGGAAGGAAAGACCCCTGGGTGCAGCTTCGAGGTCAAGGAGAGGCGGAGTTTCATCTGGTAGCATCCCCAGTACCACGCCCCGCACACAGTAAGCTTAGACACACTGGTGAGCCCAGCGTGGTGGTGCATGTCTGGATTCCCAGCATCTTGGGAGGCTGAGGCAGGAGGATCGCGAGTTCAAGCTCAGTCAGAAGAGACCTGGGTTCAATCCTTAGTACTGGAAAACAAAGACAAACAAACGAAGTCTGCTGCTCTTTTCAAGAAGAGAAGGCAGTGACTCTGATATTCCTTGGCAGTTCTTTCTTCTCCCCACAGAACTGTGAATTCTCCAAATCATCCCCACAGCGCTTCTTAATTCCTAAGAGGGCAAATTGAATTCTTTTCAATAGTTAATTAGCGTTTACTGGAGTTTGCTGCAGCGGGGCTGACTGGGGATGTGGGGGCTGGGGGGCCTCTGTGATGTGTGGGCGCTTCCTACCTGCTGACTAATCCATCGGGCATGTGCGCTTCGGTCCCTGGTGAGGGGCCCGCGGTCCTTGTTTAACTTAATCACCGGAGCTACGGCGGATCCATTTGCTTGCGTGACACACTGATGTACATCTTGGTGATTTATCTGCTGCCAAGTTCTTAATCAGGAGAACAATCCCCCAATTATCCGATTGTGAGAAAGTGCAGCCCGCTCGTAGCGCGGTTTTCAGCAGTATTCATGGGTGGGTTCCCGGCTCGCAGGATCCGGGGTGGAAGGTGGACTGGACTAACACAGGAGGGGTGTGAAGGGCCAGGGTGATTCGCAGCATGTGGCTTTTTCCTCTTTTTTTATTGCTATACTTTAGTAATGATCCCATCCATCTCAGGGAATCCGTACCTGTACGTGATACGCCCACTACTGCTTTCCCCTCATTCTGCCTTATTTACAGAAGCTTTGTTTCCATTTTCCCCTCCAGTCCTTTTGTTCTTGTCCCTCTCTCCCTTTCCCATTTGAACATTGTCTTCCCCTTTCCCAATACCTGTTATACATTTTGATCCTTATTTACGCTTTTGGTTTCTAACACCAGAGAAATAATGCACCATTTATACATGTGTGTCAGATTCATTTCACTCGAGAGTATGGTCTCAAGGTGTATCCATTCATCCAAAAACGTCTCAAGCGCATCCTTCTTTATGGCAGAGTAGTGTCCCCCTGCATAAAAAAGTCACATCTGGTCCAGAACCACCACCGTGGGCCCGCCCTGCCACCGGGAACTCAGCGGAAGCCTGCATTGGGGGTAGGCTAACCTGAACCTTCCCTGTGGGCCCTCCCTGCCACCGGGAACATCGAGGAGGCCCGCCCAAGACTGCAAACTGCCCTGGACTGCCTCAGCTGGGCCCACCCTCCCACCTGGAACATCAGAAGATCTCAGCAGGATCCAGTTAGTGTGAGAAAATTTGGAATTTTGCTCCCAGGTGGTGAACTTTGGACTACACTGGATTGACTGTATCAAAGTGGTGAATATACCCCTAAAATAGAGGTGTACAGGGGATAAATAGGGCCAATAGTAAAACCCCCTACAACTAACTGTAAGACTTTGGTGTGTCTGAAAAGAGTGTGTGTGATCCCCTCCTACACAGAAAACACCAGGCAGAGTGAAAATGACAAAACGAAAAAGCAAAATGCAGTCTCAAACATACAGTTCACCAGAAGCAAGTGTAGGAGACATTGAAATAGAGGACCCCAAAAGTAACACACTGGGAATCTCTGAAAAGATAGCAAGTGAAATAAAAAAACAACTGCATCAGGCTCTAGAGGAAATCAAATTAGAAGTAGTCTCCCATGTTAAGATAGAAATAACAACTCTAGTAAAGGAGTTGTTGAATGCAGCTAAAGAAGAACTAGAGAAAAAAGTACATGAGCATGGGAAACTGATTGAAACTTTGAATGAACAATATAGAAAACAAGCAGAATTCATGAAATAAACTCAAAGAGACATCCAAGAAACAAAAAATCCTATTGAAAGCATGCAAAACCGCCTAAAGGAAGCTGAGGATAGGATTTCGGACCTTGAGGACAGGATCACAGTTAGTGATCAGGAAAGGATAGAACTTTTAAAATAACAAAGCAGCATGAAATGACAATCCAGAAGTTTCATGATGATGCCAAGAGCAACAATATAAGAATAATGAGCATTAGTGAAGATACAGGAGTCTGGGCAAATGACATACATAAAGTATTTACAGAAATAATAGCAGAAAATTTCCCAAACATGGGGAAAGAATCTGATATGCAAATAAATGATGCATATAGAACACCAAACAGTCACAATCAACATAAATCCACACCCAGACACATAATAATTAAGATCTCAGACATACAGCATAAAAACAGAATATTAAAAGCTGCCAGAGAAAAGACACAACTCACCTATCAAGGAAAGCCCATTAGAATCACGGCAGACTTTTCAGCACAAACCCTCAAGTCAAGAAGAGCTTGGAGTG
>PVLA01006735.1:0-32891 GCA_004027455.1 Hydrochoerus hydrochaeris | reverse complement strand
CTCTATGACAAAGAACGACTGAAGAAATTCATGTCCACCAAACCAACCCTAGAAAGAGTACTGAAAGACATACTAGACAGAGATAAAAATGACCACAATCCCCAAAACAACAACAGAAAGAAATGTCCAGGTAGGATAAGCAATTAAATAAGAGGAAAAGCAGAAAGAAACAACTGGAACATAACATGGCAAAGTCGAGCCAGTACATGGAAATCCATATGGAGAATTCTCAGAAGACTAGGATTGGAAGCCCAGTTCAATCCAGCTATCCCCCTCCTGGGTATTTTCCCCAAAGAACTGAAAAGTTCATATCACAGTGATATATGTGCACCCATGTTCATAGCTGCACAACTTGTGATAGCTAAATCCTGGAAAGAACCAAGATGCCCATCAACTGCAGAGTGGATGAAAAAGATGTGGCATTTTTATACAATGGAATATTACTCAGCTATAAAAAGGATGATCTTGAGGCTTTCATAGGCAAATGGAGACAACTTGAGACTATCCTCATTAGCGAAATAAATAATCATATTTATAAATATCATATTGTGTCTCTAGTGTAAAAAGTAAATAAGAACTACAAGAGTAATAAAACCAAAATGTTTAATTGCTATTGTAAAAAAGAGAGGAAAAGAAAGTGCTCTAAGGGATATAACTGCAAATAAGTTTGAGTGTGTAAAATAGATGACCACATTGCTGAATCTTTGTTGGATCTTTGAGCAGAACTGTTTGTAGTCTGACTGTTGGAATATTTACTATGTACCCTTTAACTTTGTAACTTGAACAACTACATCCAGGATGACAGTAGGTAATTTATAAATTACTGATTTCTTAGTGGGGCTTTTTCTTATTCTCCTTTTTCTTTCTTTCTTTCTTTCTTTCTTTCTTTCTTTCTTTCTTTCTTTCTTTTAGAATTCTGAATTGTTGCTACCATTTTTTCTGTTTTTTTCTTCTCTTTAAATAAAATTTTAAAAATGTATAATTGCTATTGTAAAAAAAGAGGAAATAGGAAGTGCTATAAAAGATATAGCTGCATGTATGTTTAGATGTGTGGAATTGATGACCATATTTCTAGGTTCTTGTTGGATTGCTGAACAAATCTGTTTGCACTCTCACTGCTTGAGTGTCCACTTTGTATGCTTTAATTCTGTAACTTGAATAACTATTTCTAAAAGAACAATATGTAATTTATCAACTAGTGATTTCTTACTGTTTGTTTTTTTGAAATTCTGTAATATTTCTCTCCTTTTTCTGTTTTATCTCTTTAAATAATTTTTTTTTTTAAAAAGCTACATCTTCTTTATCCATCCACTGGTTGATGGAAATTTGGGCTGTTTCTAAGATCTGACTATTACAAACTGAGCTGTTATAAACATGGGTGTGTATATATATTGCTATGGTATGATGCTTCTAGTTCTTTTGGAAAGATATCAAGAAGGGGAAAACTGGGATGAATGGGACATTTAGTGTTAGTTTTTGAGGAATCTCCACACTGACTCCCACAGTGGTTGCATCAGTCTACACTCCCACCAACAATGGAGATGACTTTCTTTTTCCCCACAGCCCCACCAGCATTTGTTATTGGTTGATTTCTTGGTAATAACCATTCTTTCCGGGGTGAGGTGGACTCTCAGTGTTGTTTTAATTTGCATCTCTTGAATGACCAGTGATGTTGAACATTTTTTCATATATTTATTTGCTGTTTCTATTTCTTTATCTGAGAAGTGTCTATTCATTTCAGATGCCCATTTTTAGACTGGCTCTTTAAATTTGAGGGTCTGATTAAAAGTTTTTTTAATATGTTTTCATAGTAATCATAGTAAAATTTTTTCCCCCACACTGTGGCTTGTCTCTTCACTCTGTTGGTGATTTTTTTTTGCTGGGAAAAGTTTTTTAACATGATGAGATCCTAGATGTTAGTTCTTTGTGATATTTCCTGTGCAATCAAGGTTTTGTTCATTAAGTCTTTGCCTACACCAGTGTCTTCAAGAGGTCTACCTTCCAACAGAATTAGTGTTTCTGTTTCACTATTTTGATCTTTGATCCATGTTTAGTTTAAAAAAAAATTTTGAGATAGAGTCATAATCCAGGCTAACCTTGAACTCACTATGTAGCCCAGGCTCACCTTGAACTGGTGGTGATCCTCCTGCCTCAGCCTCCTGATTGCTAGGATTATAGGTGTGCACCACCATGTCTGGCTGCTCTTGTATCTTTTAGTTTTTTTGTTTTTTAATGTGTATTTTTTTTTTTATCGGTACTGGAGATCGAACTCACGACCACGCACTTACAAGGCAGGCGCTTATGCCACTGAGCTAAATTCCCAATCCTTAATGTGTATTTTTGACTACAAATGCCTGCTGAGGGTTGGGGAGAGCAGCTAGCAGAGAGGCCAAGAACATTTAAAAGCAGGTGGACCGATGGTTGGTGACTGCTTGGGCTGCTGGGTCGAAAGCGGTTTTGGGGTGGGATCCACGATTCGAGAGACAGAGTCTAAGACTGGGTCACAGTGTCTTGGGTCACACAGGTGAAGGTGACGAAGCATAAACGAGCACTTGCTCTAATCGTAGGTCTTGATTTTGAGAAGCAGCAGCCTCGCTGGGCCAACAGGCCTCGCACTGGGCGAGGGCTTCCTGCTCATTTCCTCAGCAGCTGGCGGCCCAGGTCAGAAATCCCGCGTGTGCTGCCCGGCCCTGGACCCCAGCTCACAGTCCCACTGCGAGACCGGTGGGGAAGAAGTGCTACGTTCAGATGAACGAAGATCTTCAGCCTCATCTCTGCTCGGGCTACGCAGTCCCTGCCTCAGGTGATGCCGCTGGGTATGAGGGATTCAGAACCAGGCACAGGAAGCCACTGTCCCCTTCCTGCCCTGGCTCGGGCTCAGCAGGGCTTCGGGAAGGCCGAGGTGCATGGGAGGTGGCAAACCTGTAGAAAGTGGTGCTCAGCGGATGAAACTCAGTCCCTGGGATGTGTCCTTGGAAGAGGGCGTTGGGAGCCCCGTACTTCTTTCTTCTCTTTGCTTCCCCGCAGGGACAAGCTGAACAGGGCTGCCAAGGGCTGTGGCCGGGACTCGCTGTGCTGTCACAGCCCCGGAGATCATGGACTGGGACCTCTACAGCTGTGGTCCACCATGAACCTCTCCTCTCTAAAAGTATTTCGTCACAGTGACGGAAGGCTGACTGACCCCCTGACACAAACAGTGTGACTATGGATGGCCTGGATTTATGCAAGAAATCAAGTTCAGTCTGTGACCAGTGATCATCCCTCAAAACTAGATTATGAAATAACTTTTCAAAGGATCTTTAGGAATCAACAGAGTTAAACACGTTCATTGACACAACTCTTAAATCCATGTCTCCAAAATCGCAAATCTTTGGGGTATTTGGGATCCCGAGGGTGAGCGACTGGGGATCCTATTTGTGTCACCAACAGAGCCAAGGCCCGTGTGGTCTGGTGACCCAGACTCCACATGGGAACAGAAGGGAATGAGGCGAGAGACTCAGAGGGCTGGGAGGACAGGTCGCAGACCTTTGTTTGTGAGAACTGAAGCCCTGGCAGGAGAGGGTGCACCTGAGTGCGGCAGGTGTGCGTCAGCTGTCATTGTAATGGAATGGACTAGTGAGCTGGCCTCGGGGAGCCAGGGCAGGCACTGGGCGGGAAAGCTGCAGCTCGGATGGGGTGGGGGCTTCGCACAAGTCAGGGAGTTGGGGTCTGTTGGGGTCTGTCGCGTAGCATAGGCTGGGCTTTGGGACTGGTCGTTTTGAAGATCTGTGTCAGGTGTGTGTGTGTGTGTGAGAGAGTGACAGAGACAGACCTGGGCTCCAAACCCTGAGCTACAGCACTGGCAGAAGCACCAGGCTTCCTGCCCTCAGGGAGCGCCCTGCCATGGGTGGATGCAAAGACAGACAACAGGAAGCGTGAGGGGAGTAAAGCGAGGAGGATCCTGGGAGCTGCGCCAGGGCGGGGTGGTCAGGGACTGCACCTCGGACCAGGGACATCGGGTGACGTTGCAGGAGTCCGGGTGGGCGCCTCCCTGGGGACGGCTTCTCCCCCAGGTGCAAACTCCCCACCCTCAGAGCGCATCTGGGCTGCTGAGGGTACAGCACAGAGGCCTGTGAGCGGAGAGAGGTGACACCTGCCAGGTCCTGCAGGGTCCTCGCGGCCACCCTGAGGCCCAAGCGTGAAGGAAAACCTAGGAGAAGCTAGAGTGACACGGTCTCACTTGTCACTTAGTGAATTGGCTCCAGCTGCAGCGCTGGGGGCCAGCATGGGGAAGCAGAGACGGCCCAGGAATCCAGGTGGCCGGGGCCATGGTTAGGACCAAAGAGGTGGCCCTGGGGGTGACGGGGGAGCCTGGGTCACTGGAAGGAGGCGCTCACAGTGACTGTGGACTGGACGGAACAGGAGAGCAGAGTCGGGGATGATCATCAACTGGGCCGAGGAAAGGCAGGACAGGTGGCCGCTGCGGTGACAGGGACGGGGACACGAGAGCTCAGTTGGGACACAGGGGCTTGGGCTGCTGTTAGGTGCCTGGGTGGAGCGGGGTGTAAGGAGGAGGGAAGCCAGGAGAGAGCGCTCCAAACGGAAAGCGTCTTGGGGAGGAGGAGGTCACAGTCGGGCCAAATGCTGCCCATCAAGGAAGGGGACCTGGGGCCCACAGCCAGGGCATTGTTCTCTCTGCGCTCGGCCTGCAAACTCAGCCCGAATGGGATCGGCAGACCACAGATGCTGCAAGAATTCACCAGGTGTCAAGGAGTTTGGTCATAAAGACAGAAGCACAGAGGCTTCGGGGAGGGTAAAAGAGGCTGTTCCTCCCGCCCCGCTCACTGTGTAGCCAAGGCTGGTCTCAAACTCATGGTGATCCTCCTGCCTCAGCCTTCTTAGTGCTGGGATGACAGGTGTGCAGCACTATGTGTAACATTTTTTTTTAAAGATAAAATCTATTTGTGTGTATGTGTTTGTGTGTGTGCGTGTTTGTGTGTGTGTGTGCTGGAGAAAAGGTTGTGCGGAGAGGGGACACTGATTCAGGAGAAGATGGGGACCGTGCTCTTGAGCAGGTGAGGGACGGGGGTGTCTTTGAAGGAGAGACTGGCTCATCTGCACCCCTGGGAGGTGGTAGGTACAGAAGGATGTAATGAGCAGACTTGGGAAAGTCGGGGATCCACCTGCTAGTCCCCCTGGGCCACGTGACTGAAAGGTCATGACCTTCAACCACACCCATATTGAGCTCATTAGCTCCTGGTCCCTCAGGATCCCTGCAGGGTGTTAGGGTGTTGAGGGGTGGCTCCCAAGGCTGCACTTGTGCCAGGCTGCTCTCTCCTTTCTAAAGACTTACTTCAAACATCAACTCTGCAGTTCTTCAAGGTGCCTGCTATAACCTGGCGAATCTGCTGTGTAACCCAGGCTGGTCTCAAACTCCTGGGTTCTCCTGCCTCAGCCTCCTGAGGGCTGGAACTATAGGTGTATGGCACCACACCCAGTCAAGCTGAGGATTCCTGGGGGGAAAATGTCATTTTCTTATTTGTTTCCACTTGCTAAATGCTTCTCCTTGTGCTCCACCACCTCCCGGACAGGGACACCTAGAAGGAAGTCACCATCGCTACCCAAGAAGCAAAGATGGTTCCATGTATACTTTAAAAAAACATGTTTACATAGGGGATCTCACTGTGTTGCCCAGGCTGGTCTTCAATTCCTGGGCTCAAGTGATTCTTTCAACTTGACCTCCCGAGTGCTGGGGTACAGGCTTGTACCTTCAAGCCTGACTCCTATGCATGACTTTTATGTAAAATTTTTATTGGGCTAGAACATGTTTTTGTGTGTCTACACATGCAAGTTATAAGTACATGGCATGCACATGTTTTCTTTTTCATTTCTTTTTTTGAGACAGAGTCTCACTATGTAGCCCAGGCTGGCCTTGAACTTGTGGCCTGGAACTCTCAGTGACCCTCTGCCTCTGCTGGGATTATAGGTGTACACCTTCATACAGATAATTTCTGTGCCAAAACTGTGGAAGCTGTGAACACTTAGCCTCTCCCTGGAAAGCACTCGCCCTATGCCTAGTACCGATGACTCCTGAAGCCTCTTGAGGTTGGTGCTGACAATGGTCTCATTTTATAGATGAAGAATTGGACACTAGGAAATGATGAGGCCTGTGCCCAAGGCATGCAGGAGTCAGGCTTTCAGCAGAGCACAGAAATGTGTGTGCTGATCACTGCTTTTTTCCCACTAAGGCCTGGAGTGGTCCTGTCCTCTCTCACTCTTCACACATGAAACTCGGGGTGGCACCAAGCGACCTGGCTCTCTCGCAACACAGCTCTCTCCTATTTCTGTCCCTCTGTACTTGGCCATCACGAAGAGCCCATACTAGACAGGCAGCATCAGCAGGTGACTCTGGGCCCCACCTGGCCACAGAGACAGGTGCTTTACTTAAAGTCTTGGACATGGAGGTAAAAGGCGATGGAAAAGTCCGATGCTTAGCTCTCTCCCCAAACTCCCTCAGCCACATGGAGCAAGTAGGGGAGAGGAGTAGGCAAGGGGAGGGAGAGACACAGCCAAGAACTTCCAGCCTTTTAAAATGTCAATTACTCCTGTAATCCCAACACACAGGAGGCTGAGACAGGAGGATATGCCAAATGTTTGAGACAAGAACAAAACAAAACCACCACCAAAAAATGCCCTCTGATTCTTGCCAATATTTGAAATGAAATGAGATATGAAAAATTAAAAAAAAAAACCCAAACACAAAAAATGACTTTTTGCCCCAAATTACATTTAAAGAAAGCCAGCTTAGGAATAAACACCTGAGCTTCTTTTCTTTTTAATTGTTGTTGTTGTTGTTTTCTTCCGAAAATCTCACATTATCACAAGGGACATGACTATCAATTAACTTGATAATTAGCTGGCCCCAGGCTGCAGCTAAGAGCCCTGTGCTGGGACCTAGAATCCCTGGTGCTGACTGTCCTGGCGGTAGTTGACGGTGTGTCTGGAGTAAGCGTGTCTGTCTCTCAGCAGCCACACGTGTAAAGACTTTTTGCTATTGTTTTTTGAGGCAAGGTCTTGCTATTGAACCCAGACTGGTCTCCAGCTCTAAAAGATCCTCCTGTCTCAGCCTCCCAAGTGCTGTGATTACAGGCATGGCCCCTGCTCCTGGCTGTAAAAGCTCTTTACAGACGTGAGAGATGAGAAACAGCCAAGGGCCGGGAGCGTGCTGAGAGGAAAGGAGGTGTTACTCTCCTCCCTGCTCCTGCCTGGATCCTGCAGAATTTTGCAATAGTGATTTCCACTTTTTTTTTTTTTTTGGAAGAGAAATACTCTCTGTTTTCCCCAAAGCACAATGGAGATGCTAAGACTCTCAGCCAGCCCTCTGATTAAATTCTAATGGCCACCACTCATGATCAGATGTCCCAGTTTCCCTAACCTGTGCGCGAGTGCTGGGTGATAGCACTCTTTGGGGCCTATTTTAAGCCTCTTTTGTGTTTTAGGCTTTGTATCCAAGTTACCGGGACTGAATTAATTACGGGAACCAGAAGAGCTTTTAAAAACCTAATTAGTTGGAGCTCATTCCAACGGAGAGGCGCACCGCCTGGGTGGGGGTGCTCCTTGGAAGTACAATTAGGACAGGTGGGTTCTGGGTTCAAGAGCTGCCCCCAGAGGCCCGAATGGGGGTGTACTCATGTCCCTGGAAGTCTGCCGGGCTTCTCGGTGGTTATTTTCAACAAGACACGGTTTCCCCGGCCCTGGGCATGTGATGTGTGGTCCAGTGCACACCTAGAGAGCGTCCGCCTGGCGGACAGGACGTGTTGTGCGGGGGAGCCCCTCGCACGGCTCTCTTTTCTCTCTGCGGTGTGTAAACCATGTTTGGAAATAAAAGTGTCCAAATGTGAGACCCGGCTCTTCCTGGGGAGTGAGAGCCGCAGCACCGCTGCTTTGTGTTCTGAGCCAGAGGCAACGAGACATGCTAACCCCAGAGGGCTGCGTGAGGAAAGTAGAAGAGTGAGGGCCAAGCAGGACGACAGGAGTTCCGGTCAGTCCACCAGCCACGAAACCACCGGCGCTGAAACTAAGGGACCAGGCAGCACCGCGTCCTCGCTGTCTGCCTCAGGGTCCCTGTCCCAAGAGGGTAAGGAATTGCTTGAGGTCATAGTGCTGATCAGGAGGGCTGGGGTGCAGGTTTGGGGACACCCACCTCTGCTCCAGAGCCTCTTAATCCCTGGGCACCGGAAGAAGGGCTGCCATCGCCGAAGCTCTTTTTATTTTGTTTTTTTTAAAGCCAGCCTCTTGCTGGCTGGAGGGGGTTTGGGGCAGGTGGATGTAGGGTAGGGGGCGGCTATGTGTGATGGTACCCACACAGATCCATGTCCCACCTTGTTAAGCTTACAAGCAGGGGAGATCAGCATGAATTAAGAAGCACACACAAACATATACACTTCAAGCTGGGCATGGTGGTGCATACTTGTAATCCTAGCATTTAGGAGGCTGAGGAAGGAGGACCACCAAGAATTCAAGGCCAGTCTGTGCTACATAGTGAGACCCTGTCACAAAACGAAACAAAACAAGACAAAACAAAACAAAACAACATGATGCCGTGTCCTTATCCAGATCTGACACCGAGACTTTTGGCTTTTCCCCAAAGTCAAAACGATCAGGAAAGGTCAATGTTTTAAACTGATTCAGGACACTGAGGCAGCCATGACAGTGCCACTAAAGACAGAAAATGTAATAGGGTGTTCATGTGTTGGGAATCGGGTGGCAGGGAAAAGACAGAAAATGTAATAGGGTGTTCCTTTCTGTCTTTTCCCTGCCACCCGATTCCCTAGCTGCCCCAGCTCCTGTCACCTCTGGGAATGTCACCTGGCTGCAACAGACCCTGGAACAGCTCTTCCGGTCCCACCTTGGTTTCTTCCCGACCTGTCTCTTCTTTGCACGCCCAATTGTGCACTCTGGATGCTGCAAGAGGCCATCTGAGGTCTCCCCAGCCATGGGGTTTGTGGTGGCCTGAGGGGAAGGGAAGGAGATAGCGGAAACCCCGAGTCCACAGAACGCTGCATTTTAACGATCTGGAGGCAGCTCCAAGCCGGCGTCCAGAAGGAGCAGCCCCCTCTTGGAGCTTGGGGACACTGCAGGGATGCTGGCTGGCCCTCGCCTCTTCTCTTCACCTTCACCCTCCTGGTGTCTGGAGGTATCTGTTCCTCAGCCCTTTGGGGTCCCCTGGTCACTCTGGAAGTGCTTCTAGTCCATGAGTTGGGACACAACCCAGCAGCCACCTGTCCTCGGGAAGGGGGGACACTGTTCCGTGACAGGCCCAAGCTCCACACTACAGGAATGGACCTCCACTGCCAGCGCCCCACCAGCGCCCCCACTCTGCAGCCGCCACCCTCACCCCGGGCATGGAAGGCCTGTGTCTGCCCAGGGCAGCCAGAGCCCAGCCTGGCGGAAGCCCAGACACTCAAAGGGCCGCTTTGCCAGGAGGGGCTTCCTGCCCAACCCGATTCATCTGCCGAACCCCACCTCCATCACCTGGCTCTGAGCCCAAGCCCCACCCTCTTCTC
The DNA here is from genome assembly GCA_004027455.1 of Hydrochoerus hydrochaeris. NCBI lineage: Eukaryota > Metazoa > Chordata > Mammalia > Rodentia > Hydrochaeridae > Hydrochoerus > Hydrochoerus hydrochaeris. The sequence goes on along the minus strand of PVLA01006735.1, from coordinate 23,346 downwards.
TGTGTCCAGCCATACTGAGCTGTATGAGTGACAAACGCAAATCGTGGCCATGAAAGGTGCACAAGGTGACGTCTCCACACACCAGCACACTGTGAAAAACCACAGTACAGCTCATTAGCAGATCCCTGCCTCTCACCCTTCCCTTGTCAAAACAGAACCCCGAAAGCCAGGCGTGGCTGTGCAGGCCTGTGACTCCAGGTCCTGGGAGGCTGAAGCAGGGGGATTACCGTGAGTTAGAAGTTCACCCCGATTTTGAGGCCAGCCTGGGCCACACAGCGAGTTCAGGGCCAGACTGAGCTACATGGGGGATCCTGTCTCAAAGAAGCAAAAATAACAACAATGAAACATATTTTCAGCAAACTTAGAGTGTCCAACACGTTATCATCACCCATAGTCACCGTGCATCTCGTTAGATCGCTGGGATTTATCTTATAACTGAAATTTGGTAATTTTTTTATTGGTAGCAAAGTTTTATTAAAGATAGGAAGAGAAATAGATGCCGCAGAGTGAGTTTATCCCAAGTAAAAGTAGAAAAGGAATTCACCCGCAGCGTGAGAGAGGCCACCACAAGGGAACACAGCGGCTGGAGACTTTGGATCTTTTGACAGACACTTTTTTCCTGCTCTCCAGACCCTGGTAGTTTCCCTTTTACTCTACACCTGGTTCCTTTTTTGATTCCACACATAAGTGAGACCTTGCAGTGTTAATCTCCCTGTGCCTGGCTCATTTCACTTACCTTCCCAGTTCTCAGGTTCATCCGTGTTGTAAATACAAACCTTCCTTTTGAAGGGCTGAGTAATATTCCGCTGACTCACTTCCTGTCTCGCTTCCTGTCTGTCCTTGTTACATTGTTCCCATCCGCTGATGTGTTAGGACACTGCCTGAGCTTTGCATATCTTGGCTACTGTAAATAGTGCTGCAATCAACATCAAAATGAGAATTTCTCTTACACATACCTATTTCATTTCCTTTGGACATCTATCCAGAACTCAGCCATATGCTGAGCACTATTTTTGATTTCCTGAGGAAGTGCCCTATTGTTTTCAGGAATGACTGTGCTAATTTATCTCCTCACCAGCAACGTGCAGAGCTCCCCTTTCTGCACATCCTTGGAGATGCTCACCTTTGGGCGTTTCTGTAGCAGTCGTTCTGACAGAAGAGACATGCCACCCACTGGGGTTTAGCTTGTGTTTCTGCAATTATTAGTGATGTGAATACCTTTTCATATAGTTTTTTGGCATTTACAGGATTTCTTTTGAGAAATGTCTATTAAAGCCCTTTGCTCATTTACAGTTTTATTCTATTATTTTTTGTGGTAGCAGAAATGTAACTCAGGGCTTTTACACTGAGCAGTGCTCCCAGTTCTTTCTGCTTTTATGCTTTGTGACCGGATCTCATTAAGTAGCTAAGTTGCTCTAGCTGGCCTCGATCCTGCAACCCTCTTGCCTCAGCCTCTCAGAAATGCTGGGATTGCAGTTGTGCACCACCACGCCTGCTGTCCCTGGCCAATTTAACCTTGGATCGTTACTGTTGTTGTTGCTATTGAGTTGCATGAGTGTGTTGTACATTTTGGATATTTACGAATAGTTTGGCTCTATCCCATTTGCTTATTTTGTTTTCATTGTGTTTTTTTGTGTCGTATTTATTTAAAACAATCACTGCTTTAACAGTGATTGTTATAGTAAATATGACCAATGTCAAGATCAATGTCAAGATGATTTTAATCTATGCTTTCTTCTCATAATTTTATAGTTTCAGGTCTTCCATTTAAATTGTTAATTCATTTAAGTTGATTTGTATGCATTCTTGTGAGGTAACTTTACTTTTTTTCCCCCATGCAGATATCAGTTCTGCAGCATCATTTATTGAAGAGATTGTTCTTTCACTGTTGTGTATTCTTGGCACCTTTGTGGAAGATTTTCTGTACTGTCTGTACAGGTCTGTTTCTGGGCTGGGCTTTTTATTCTTTTTCACTAGGCTGTGTGTCTGTATTTCTGCTGGTTTCATGCTATACCGATTACTGTAGCTCTACAATATAAGTCAAAGTCAGGAAGCCCCACCTCCTTTCTTGTTTTTTTGGGACAGGGTCTTGCTAGGTAGCCCAGGTTGGCCTTGAACTCCCAGTGCTGGGATTATAGGCATGCACAGCCACATCTGGCTTTTCATTCTTCTCTTCTTGCTCAAAATTGCTTTGGCTGTTTGGGTTCTTTTTGGTTTCCATATGAAATTTAGAGAATTTTTTTCTATGTCTGTGGGAAAATGGAATTTTGGTAAGAATTGCATTAAATCTATAGATCTCTTGAAGTAGTATGGGCTTTTTCACAATGTTAATTCTTCCAGTCTGTGAACATGGGGCATCTGTCCATTCACCTAGGTCTTCTTTAGTTTCTTTCTTCAGTGTTTTGTAGTTCTCACAGCTCTTTGACATCTTTGGTGAAGTTTATTCCTATGTATTTTATCCTCCTTGATGCTGTTGTAAATGGATGCTTTCCGTGGTTCACCACAGGGCCCCCCTCTCTATCTATCTATCTATCTATCTATCTATCTATCTATCTACCATCTATCTATCTCTATCTCAAATTCGTGGAGCTGTAGGCATGCACCACCACAATCAGCTCATGTTTTCTATTTTTGAATAACTTTATTTTTTTATGTGATTTAATTAATTAATTTTGTTTTTTTGAGACAGGGTTTTACTACGTAGCCCAGGCTGGCCTTGAACTCATGGTGATCCTCTTATCTCAGCCTCCTAAGCCCTGGGATTAGAAGTAGGTGCCACCATGCCCAGCTTGAATAACTTTATTTTTTAGAGCTGTTGTATAAGTGGAAAGTACACAGAGTTCCATTAGGACTTTCTGTTTTCATAGAGCTTTTTTTTCCATAGGGTTTTAAAAGCTCTTTTGCACCCACAATTTCATAGATTCAGAAAACACCTAGTATCAGCCCAGAGAGGGAAGGTCTTCAGCCACGGCCGCACAGCAGGGCCTGGCCCTTTGCCCAGGGCTCAGAAGAAGCGGCTGCCTCTCAGCAAGCAGCGTGGCAGTGAGTGATGGGCAGGTGTGGGCCGCCTCGTCCTCAGCACATCGCCAGGCCCCCATCCAGGTTCCCACAGGCTCTCTGCAGGGTCTGGCTCTCCGAGCTCTTTCATCCTCAACAGTGACTCTAGTGCCCACCGCTGGGCAGACGCACCCAGGGGAGCAGGGTAAGAGCAGGCCCGCCGATGGTGCGAGGTGCCACGGCCTGACCCGGATAATCAGAGCGGGCTGGGCTGCAAATCCAGCAGATGCCGCCCTGGGTGGGAGCCAGGCACTGGGACAGAAGCGCCCATCTCAGTGCCAGGCTTGGCAGGGCTGCTGGTCTTCCGCCAGTCAGTCATCCCCTCTGCTGCCAGCACCGCATGGGCCCAGAGAATTTGCCAAAATTCACCTTCTCACCGAGGGCACGAAGGGGTCGTGGCCCCCGGGAAGCAGTGGATTACAGAGCAGCCCGGGAAGGCAGGAGCCACCTGCTGTACCAATGCCCGTGTCCTCAGGGCCCAGGGCACCCTGGCACGGGCCATGCGCCCTATAATGGCTGTCCCTTGACTCTGGCAGGCTGACACCGGCACAGCCAGCTCACATACTTCTGAGATTTCCACCTCCAGGATCCTTGGATTTGTCCGCCTCGGTGGGTTTTTTTTTAAAAAGAAACTTCTCACCAGTCTGTATTTGTGCAGATAATGATTGTCGTCATCATGTGCTTGAAGCTCCTCGACTGCTTTTTCTTATTCCTCCCCCCTCTCCCCTCCCCACTCTCCCACCTCTTGGTCTCCTGCTTGTTGATGAAAGGTGTATCGCCCTGTCTCCTACCATGTACCTTATATTTGGCTTTGTATTTACACTTCGGGCTTCTCGTATGAGAGGAACCGTGCGCTATGTAAGCCTGTGCGTCTGACCCATGTCACTCAGCGGTACGGTCTCCGGGTGCATCTGTTCTCCTCCTACTGTGTGGTAAGTTTACCCTTCCTGGGACTGAGTGGCTCCGCTGGTTCCTGGTGAAGTATTTGGCACCGTGCGGGGTGGCGAGGGGTGCTGCAAGAGAGAACAGCACGGGCCCCCGCAGCCAGCCCTGGAGGGTGAGGTGGTTAGAAGTGGTTTTCAGGGGTAAGGCAGCCGGGCTGGGTCTAGGGGTCAGGGGTCAGGGCTCTGCAGGAAGAGAGGTTGGGACCCAGAGGTCTGTCGGGCCTGGGAAGAGGCCCAGAGCTGACCTACGGGAAGGCTGCGGAAATAACTTTATTTGGCTATTTGCTAAACACCTGCCGGAGGCTGTTTCCAGGAAAGTGGTCCATCTCCACGGAGGACAGAGCTTCTCTTTGGGATGTCCTTGGAGGAGGGTCCTCGAAGGCAGGACCTGCCACCAGGAGGGTACGGAGTGCCTCTGCCGCAGGTCCCCGGAGAAGAGGAGCCTCACTTTTTCTTGTTTCTTATTTTTTGCAGTACTGGGGGTTGAACCCAGGGCCTTTGCACCGAGCCCTGGATCCCTTTTAAGACAGGGTGTCACTGGGTCACTAAGTGGCCCAGACTGCACTTGAACTTTCAATCCTCCTGCCTCAGCCTCCCAGAGGGTTGGGCTCACAGGGGTGCACTTTGCCTGCTCAGTCCTGCCCTAGAGGCTCCCTGGGGACCACTCCTGTCTGCACATCAGGACTCGTTCCTGGGCCTGCCGGTCAAGCTTGTGGCGTGGGCAGAAAGGGTACCCGGCTCAGAAAGGCCTCGTGAGGCTTCCGCAGGAGGTGGCACTGGGGCTGGACCCAGGGCTACAAGTAGGAGCTGAGGCTGGAAAGCTCGGCCTGGACAGCCGGGGATTCCCACGTCTCCTCCTCCCTCAGACCTCTGGCAAGCTGGCCACACGCTGCGGCTCATGACACCTCGTTCTCAGTGGCCCCTACGAATTCCTGCTCTCGCTTCACTTCTTTATTGCTCTCATTTTTGCACATGCAGGTGATATGTTCTAATATGTTTGCTGCTGTCCTCTGTACACGACCTTATGCAAGGCTGTTGGTGTCCAGGGGTCTTGCATGCTGGGTGCTTAGCAAATGGCGTGGCGTTTTCGTATCTCAGTCTGCTTTTTTACTCGGCCTTGAGGTTTTAAGATCCATCCACATCATCAAGTGCACAGCTAGACCACTGCTTCATTTTTCTTTCTTTCTTTTTTGAGGCAGGGTCTCCCTGTGTAGCTCAGACTGGCCTTGAACTTGAAATAATCCTCCTGCCTCAGCCTCTGGAGGGCCAGGTTCCAGGAGCACCCCCCTCCCGCAGATCGTGACTTCCAAATGCTGCATGGTACCCCACGAAGAGACCCTCTGTCTCTTGCTTTCCGTCTTCCAGATAGGGGCTGGTGCTGCCCACTGCTGGCTGTGCTGTCTGCAGAGCTGCCTTCAGGTGACCTGGTGGTCCCATGGCTGACACATGCCACAGCCAACAAGAAGGCTCAGCAGAGACGTGTCTGTCTGGCAGGAGTGGACGGCTGTGACTTCAGTCCTCCTCAGGGCTGCTTCCTGAGGCTGTCCCATTCCCGGTGACAACAGCATGGGGGACTCCCGGGACAATACCAGGTTGCAGCCCTGGCTTTAAGAGGACAATGTGTTCTCGATGCATAATAGGAAGTCGAGGAAGCAAACCTGGGACGGCTCTTCCTGAGGGTCATTGGTCATTGGTTGGATGCAGAGCGGGTTGGGGTGGGGGTGGGGTGAAACTGGAAAAGGGTGCGTGTGTATCAGTGTGTGTGAATGTGTGAGTGAGTGTGTGTGAGTGTGTGTGTATGAGTGAGTGGGTGCAAGTGAGTGAGTGTGTGTGAGTGTGTGCGCGTGCCAACCAGGACGGAATGGAGGGACAGGGACATAAACTGGGGTGAGTGAGGTCCCGAGATGACTCCCCCTTCCCAGCCATCTCTGCAGGCTTAGAGGTGACTGCTCCGGGGTCCCCACCTAAGCTCCCCAGAGTTTGTTCCCAGTGCAAGGCAGTGGTCACTTTCACAAGGACGCCACGGCCGCCTCTCAGCTGTGTGGTGAAGCAAGGGCTCAGGTTGCTGCTGACTGCTGACTCCCCCTTCCAGGCCTCGGAAGGCAGGGGGAGGGGACAAGGGGCCTGGAATTCCAGGCATTTCCTCCGCTAACTTCAGCGGCTGGCACAGTCCAGGGTGGCTGGCAGAGGCCGGCAGAGGGCCCGGGACTCCCAGGGCCACGCCGTTCATGCTCAAGGTCCCTCAGCCTGCAGAAGGACGGGGGATCCGCGGTGGCCTCCATGCAGAGTGTGGCTGATGCCACGGTGACATTGGCTGTCCCCTCCAGGGTACAGGGAACCAGTGGCCTTCTGGGCCGCAGCAGCTGGCAGGGCGCCTGGCACACTCTCCAAACAGTAAGCTCCATCACGGCGTGAGGAACGACCGGCATTAAGTGACAAGGCGCAGAGAGGCATCTGATCTATCTCTGGAAAAAACACGAGCCGGAAGAGTGCAGGGCTTTCTCAAGTTCCCAACCAATGATCCGGGGCGACGCTTTGATGAGCGCTCTGAGGTTCTGAGCAGCTTCGGCCGTGAGATCACACTCCGTTCACCCCGCCGTTGCTCTCCGAAGCGGCTTCCCCACAAGACTTCACAAGGCGGTGATCCACGCACACGTCTGTCACAGCCGCACAGCTCACGCTAGCTGGGTCTTGGGAGCAGCCTGTGCAGCCCTGAACAGACGCCTGGATAAAGACAGTGCGGGTTTGCACCCGGAGGAGTGGCTGCTCCGCCCCAAAGCAGGAAGACGGATGCGCCCTGCAACCGCGATGTGGGGTGAAGCAAATACGACACACAAGTTTGAGCGGCACACGGTTTCTCTTATATGAGAACCCAGACATATTAAGAAGCAAAATGAAAGCTGGAGAGGAGAAGACCGGGAGCTAGATGTTTCGCAGATGGGAACGGGCCCGAGAGATGGAGGGAGAGGGGTGAGAGCCAGGGGAGGACTGAAAAAAGAATGAGAAACAAATGCTGTGCATGTGCACCAGCTCCCGCGGGGCTGTGACCATTGTGCACTGCAAACATGAACCCAGGAAAAGCAAAAGCTTTTGAAAAGCATATTATTCTTTAGAGGCAAGCAAACATCCCCCGATGGCCTGACCCCCAGGTGCCCCCGCGGCCCTGCCGGAAGCCTCAGGGCTGCAGAGCTAATATTTCTGAGCTGTGCTCGCCAGGCGTCGCTTTATGGGTCCTAACCACACGGCTTTATCTCATCCTCACTGCGCAGAGAAGGAATCTGAGGTTCAGAGAGGCAATCGCGCCACAGAGCGGGGGTCGGCCTGCATCTTGCTGCCAGCACCGTGTCTTGTGTTCATTAGTGACTTTAGGGTGCCCTTCATACTTGGGTTCTGATGTTTTAGATTGCCCTTTACAGTAGATTTAAATTCTTCCTCCTCCTCCTCCTTCTCTTCCTCTTCTTCCTCCTCCTCTTTCTCCTTTTCTTCCTCCTCCTTCTCCTCTTCCTCCTCCTCCTTCTTCTTTTGATTTTTTGGGACAGGGTGTTGACACATAGTTCCTGCTGGCCTTGAACTTGCTATAGCCCAGGCTGGCCTCAACTCACAGTGACCCTCCTGCCTCAGCCTCCTGAGTGCTGGGGTTACAGGCAGGTGCCACTGCACCTGGGTCAGATGAGAAATTTTATAATGAACATAATATTTGGATACTGACACTGAACTCATCTTGACAGAAATCACTATGCACCATAAAGCGAATCAATCCGCTGGCAGCTGGCGAGAGTGGAGAAAAATTATAAGCAATGTGTATAGATATTACACTTGGGCTTTGGAGGCTTGAGAACACCCCATATCTTTACAGTCACCCTGGAAATAAATTTAAATTAGAACAAAGTCACTGCCACTGTATTTTCACAGGCCCGTCTAGGGCAGGTAAAGGGCAGCAAGCTCTCTAGATCTTCCTTTGCTGTCCCCAGGTTTTCTCCTCCCCTCCCTGGGATGACCTTGTAGGTCCATTCATTCTTTCCACTGCTCAAGATTTTTCACCTAACTGACCTCTCTGTCCCTGTGCCATGAAAGCCTGTTCTTATTCGTGCCCCAGGACCTTTGTGCCTGCTGCATCCACTTCCTGGAATCTTTTCCTCCAGGTGATCTTCCTGTACCATGAAAGCATTGGTTCTAGCCCCTGTGTCTCAGGGAAGCCTGCTTGACAGTGCTGTCTCCAGGGGCCGCTCTTAGATCTGGGGTGTGGTGCACGGGCAGAGCACTTGCACAGCGCTACGAGAAAGTAAAGCATTAAAATAGAAAGTGGCCTCTCTCTATATCCCACACTGCACCCTGGCCATCATGTATCCCATCGCCCTGTTTTGTTTTCCTTAAAGCGCAGGTTAATTCCCTTCTGCGCATGATGGTTTTGATACCCGGCCGCACCCTGGAGGACAGCAGGGACTTGGAGTGGTGCGTGTTTCCCAGGCGCCTGGGCCATGACGTGTCTCGAGGATGTACTTCGTGTGCATCCGACAGCTGGTCCCCAGTGAATGAGTCCCTCGGGGTGATCGAGTGGGAGACGAAGTGGACAGGAGCAGCATAGCCCAGGGTGTGCAGGGGCTTTGCAGGAAGTGACTCCAGACGCAGCTCTCTCCCCTGGAAAGCAGGGCCCACAGCCTCTTCCCTCTGTGCCCTCCACCGTGAGCTGTGAGCTGTGTGGGGGTGACCACGCTTGGTGACGATGCTGGCCAGCCATTGGGCTCAGCAGGGACATGTGCCGGGCCGGATGCCGGGCGGCAAACAGTACGAGTGCCCCGTGATTTCTGGTTCCTTGTGCGGCCCCAATAGACATTTTCCTGTGCACCACGAGATGCCCCGGACTCCCATGGCCTGGGGTCCCCACTGGGGGTGGTGGCCTGGGCTCTGATTTATTTCAGGGGTAATTAGTGAGCAGCACCCACCAGCTCTCTTTTGCCATGGCCCTAATGAGCTGAAACGGGGGTGCCGAGAAAACCCGGGAGCTGGAAGTTTACACTTCCACGGTCAGCTGTGCCGTTTGTTGGTTTGCAACAAGCCGCCTTTAATTTATGACACTCGTTGCCGTCTGGGAGACACGGGCTCCGCTGTGAAGCCCAGATGGTTACAGGTGAAGGTGACACTCGCCTGGTGGCTGCTCTTCAGAGCCAGGGGTTCTCGGCGCGGTGGAATCTTTCCCGTTTCCAAGGAGGGAGATGGTCTTGCCCTGGAGCAGGGAGGACCTGAGGGGCTACACCTGCTGAGCGGCCTCCTGAAACCTTTGGAAGGCAGGGTGGACAATCAAGGAGTGGACAGTAAGAGTCCGGCTCAGGCTGGGGTGAAGGCCACACTGAGGGTGGGGAGCAGGCTGGCCCGTGTGCTGCAGGTTTGCACAGGCTTGGAGGAAGGCTTCAAATGCCAGGGCGAGGGGAGAGCGGGGTGGATTATATTCATCCAGGACTGCTGCAGTAATAGGCCCATCTTGCACGATTCTGATGATGGGATCTGAGTTTCGCAGCTCTTTGTCAGGGTGAGGAAATGCTGGACAACAGTAACTAGAGGAGAGGGTTCTCCGGCTCCCAGTTTCAGTGGGTCCAGGCCCCGGCTGCTGGCTCCAAAGCAGGAACATCACGGCAAAAGGGCCTGGCGCAGGGAAGTGGCTCAGCTCATGGCGGAAAGGAAACAGAGGCAAGGGAAGAGCCAGAGGAAGGAGCAAGGACCTCAGCCCGTCCTCAGGGTCACATCGCATCCTCCCTTTCCTCTACCTCTCCACATCTTCTCCCCCACACCGCGCCCTGTTCCAACCCTGATCCCAGCAGACCCTCTTCCCTGCCGTGCTTCCTCCTCCAGCTGCCAGTCACCCCCCACCTCCTGAGGGTCCCATGTCACACTGGGCTCACTTCAGTGCCGCCCTCAAAGTCAGGGCTGCTTAAATCCCTAAACTCTGACCCATCCCAGGGCAAGGCAGGCGTTTGTCTCTCTCTCTTTTAAGGAATTTGAGGTGAGCAAGGTGGCTCATGACTATCATCCCACACTCTGGGAGGCTGAGGCAGGAGGGCCACAAGTTATAGCTCAGCCTTTAACTTAATGACTTAAGGAAAGCCTGTCTCAAAAATAAGGAACGTAAAAATCATGGGGTGTGTAGCTCTGGGTGTCATCACCAATACTGCTAAGAGGAAAAACAAGTTTAAAAGTTTGGTCCCAAAGTCCAGAGGGCTGAGTACTGGCCTTGCCCCTGCGAGTGGCCTCTTTCTCTGGCCAAAAGGTGATTATATCCCACCTGCTGATCTTGCCCTGTTTCTTCAGAAGAAGCTGCCGTTCCCAGGCATTTGCATGCGTCTTTTGCTTTGAATGTGCCTGTGCCCATTTGTTTACATGGACTTTCATTCATGCAAATGACACGTCCCTGGCAGTGACCTGGCTTCCTCACACACCCTCTGCATGTCTCACTGATGGTCTGGGCTCCCCTGAGTTCCCCATTCCTCCTTTTCCCAGCCTCACAGCCGGGGTGGCAATGCCTCCTTCTGTCCCTTAGCCAGTGGCAGGGAGTTACACAGTGAAGTGCAGCACTGTGCCAAGACCTTGACTGTGCCCCTAGAGCAGAGCCACTCAGCTCTGTGTCCTGGAGCCAGAGTGGCAGGCAGACTTGGGGGCATCTGACACCCCCACCACACACCTTGTCCACCGTCCACATTTCATGACACTCCAGGTGGCTTCCCAAGTTCCTGGCTCTCGGGAAGAGAATGGAGAGCAGCCTTCTCTGTGCTGAGGACTCTGGCATGGGTGCACCTGGGCTGGGGGTCCCCGGCCAGATCACACAGTTCTCCGCAGTGCAGGGACCCAGGGCTCTTGTTCTCTATGGCTGCCTGACCTCACCCTGGGGACCTGTTCCCTGGAGCCAGTTGTCTCATTAATCCTGAGCTGCCATGCTGAGCCCAGCAGGATCTGTTTTACAGCCATCGGAGCAGATAGTTAGCTCGGGCCGGAGCAGGTGGATTATCTTTGGTCTTGTCACACAAAAGCAAAACTGAAATGTTTCTGTTTCACCTTGGGAGTGACCTGCAGGGCAGAAGGCAGTGTGTTAGATCCTGCCAGGCCCCTCCGCATGTCTCGCTTCTGTGACAGCATCAGCAGAAGGGAATGACTACAATCTTCCTGCTTCGGCTGCCAGTTCCGGGGAGGGACAGCCAAGCTGCGGTGCGGACATCAGGGGACTGAAGATGCGGCCTGCAGCCCAGGGAGCTGACCTCAGAGGCTCTGTCCCAGGGAAGTCATCCAAAAGCTCTGCGCTCAAAAGTGCTCCTCACCCACATCATCTGGTCACTTCATGTTACTTCTAAAGAGATTTTTTTTTTTTAAAGCCAAGTGCAATGATACACAACTGTAATCCCAGCACTGAGGGAGGCTGAGGCAGCAGGATGGAAAGTTTGAGGCTCACACAGATAACTGAGCACCTCAGCAAGACCCTGTCTCAACATTTATAAAAGGGCTGGGGGCTACAGTTCAGTGCAAGGGCTCTGGGTTCAAATCCCAGTACAGAGGTGGGGGTTACAGGGAGAGGAAAAAAAATTTTAAGGAGGAAAAAGAACCCCTTATGCTATGACAGAGAATGAAATCACGGCTTGTCAGTGGTCTCTCAAGTAGAAATGTTTCCGAAGGAGTGAGCAGCCCAGGTCCTTACCTCCACCTCACGCAGGGATTCCTGGATGGCAGATGTCCTTGGAGTCCTCACAGGGTCACACGGAGCATCTCTGCTCCAGGGTGGGGATTGTGTGACGCGAGTAACTTGCGCTGTTCCATCCAGGCCACGTGGCAGTGAAACTGTCTTTTTGGAAGATTTGTTCTGTGCTCTGAGTGAGTGACAGGGAGAAGGCGACGACTCCGAGGGCAGCAATGTCACCATGTGGCTGGGCACCAGGGTCAGCAGTTTCACTGTCCACCTGGGAGGGGGGATGGCGCGGTGCAGCATCTTGGCTCCTCGGGAAGGTACACAGTGAGTGTGTGGGGGCTACCGGGTACCCACCAAATCCTCCTGGGGCGCCACAGCCTCCTCTGACCTCTTCCTCAGAGTCCCACAGACCTGGTGATATTCCACACACGTATTTAAAACTTACTTGACACACAATAATAATTCCTCTTGTTGGGGTCCAGTGAGACATTTCGACACACGTGTACGATGTACAACAATTAGATCAGGGTCCCCGCAGATGGTATCTGTGACATCTGTAGTAAGTTTAGTGAGTTCTCATGTCCCAAGAAGTCTTCAGCAGCTGGTAAACGGGCTTCCTCCTTCCGTGAAGTCAGACGGCAGGGGTGAGGCCGGGAGGGGCCAGGGATGCTCTGGCTGCCGGGAGAAGCAGAGGAGGAAGAGTTCTTGCAAAGCCGGAAAGTCTCCAGGATGGGTGACGAGTGACAGGGATGCATGCTCTCCTTTCCTGCTTGCCCCTGGGCGGAGGGGAAAACAAGTGCAGAGCGGTGCTTCTCAGTGCTTCACTGCCTTCAGAAGTTACCTCAGACCGGCTTCCGGTTGACGTCACCTTACACCTTAAGATGTTTTTGCTTTGTCTTTTCATTAAACGGAGGGTTGAAGGAATAGATCCACTGGGAGGAAGGATTTGGTGCCAGTTTAAAACTTTCTAGGATCAAGTGCCGTGTGGTGGTGCATGCCTGGCACCCCAGCACTCAGGAGGCTGAGGCAGGAGGAATGCCACAAATTCAAGGCCAGCCTGGGCTACATAGTGAGTTCAAAGATAGCTTGAGCTACATAAGGAGACCCTGCCTCAGAGAGAGAGAGAGAAAGAGAGAGAGAGAGAGAGAGACAGAGAGACAGAGAGACAGAGAGACAGAGAGACAGAGAGAGAGGATCCGGTAGGGCTGAAATGAATCTCGTGCTGTGATATCTGATTTGCCTACAGCTTAGAGCTCACTACCGGAGGCCTGAAGTCTGTCCTGAGAAGATTCTGGACTCCAGGATCCCACTCGTGTGAAGCAATGGGTGGTTTAATGCTGTTAAAGCACAAGACCACAAAAACATTGGGATATTTGTTACCTCAAGCAAGTTTGGATTAAGGTGAGGAGAAAAAGAAAGAGAGGAACAGAGGGTAACTGACCCCAGTGACTTCTCTTAGTTCACTTTTAAGGGATTTGATCTGTGGAACACTTTAGTGTGCTGTGAAAGGAAGATTCTGGAAAACAAGATTAAGAAGCGTGTCCCTGAGGCGGCCTCTTCAGGAATTTTCCTCCCATCCGTCTTCCTGGCTGCTGCTGAGGGAGCCTGAGACCCGCCTGGCCCGAGACCCGCCTGGCCCACTCTCTGGTCTCCCGGGTCCACCCGGAATCCTCCAAGGAAAGCTGTCCAGGGAGCCATCGGCTCACGGTGTTCCTCTACCACATGCATCTGAGTTTAAAGAAAAAGGGTAGCGGAGTGGCGGGGCCCGTGACCTCACGCCGTCCTGGGACTTGCAGCCTGCAGTGGCGCCAGGAGTGGTGCTCACCACTGGACTCTCCCCCGGGAGCCGGGCCGCAGACGCAGCAGGCGCTCAGCGCGGTCAGAGCCACCAGGACGCTCAGTTTGCCTTGCAGGCAGCGGCCTCTCAAGAGCACCTTGGCACAGACGGCAAACCGGCATGAGGGCTGAGGACGTTTAGTCCAGAGGAAGAAGACAGAGAGGACCAAAGAGCTGTCCCCAGGCGCCCCTGCAGAGGTGTCCCCGGGAAGACTCAGGAAGTGCAGCTGTGCAGAGGGAGGGTGACAGTCTAGGGACATGTCCCGCAGGCTCTGCTGGCCAAGGACAGCAGGGCCAGGTCCCTATCCTTGGTGGCTTCTTCCGGCCGGATCAGGAGGTTTATGCGGTGGTCTGCGGTCTCGCCCAGCTCTGCCTCCTTGAAAGCAGGACCAGGAAGGAGCCCAGGGTCACTGTGGCAGGGACCCACGGGGTGAGAGGTGTCAGCTGGGGCTTGGACCAGAGCCCAGGAGAGGTGGTCTCGGGTGAGGCACATGTAGCTTCCCCAGCCCCTGCTCAGAGAGTAGCACGTTGGAAAGTTGCACTTGGAATCCATCTGAGCCATGTTAGGTGTTTTGTTGCGGTTGCTTTTCTGGAAACAAGGTCTTGCTGTGTAGCCCAGGTTGGCCTTGAACTCACTATGTAGCCCAGGCTGCCCTCAAATTCAAACTTGCGGCGCTCCTCCTGCCTCAGCCTCCTGAGTGCTGAGATTACAAGTGCGCATTGCTTTGCCTGGCAAAGTGCTCTGGTTGGGTCTGTGGCTTGGGTGGGCCAGAGTAGGCAGGGTGGAGATGAATCAGACCCAGCCCCCTCTCGGCAGGATGTGTCCCCTGGCCACAGCGATTTGGTAGATGCAGCAGTTGGTGAGTGCCGTAGCACAGGTACGGAGGGGGCCTCACCGGATTTCCCTGGGCCCAGGGCATGTGGCATGGGGTGATGGTGTTCAGATGTGTGCTAAGCGATTGGAGAGATTTCTGAGTACGGAAAAGGGGGAGAGGCAGATCTCCATTATAATTCTCTGGCAAAAATATTTTCTCTCCTTGAGTAAGTAGGTAAGAGAAAGATAAAGTTGGATTCAAAAAGCTGGGTGTGGTAATGCACACTTGTAATCCCAGCACTCAGGAGGCTGAAGCAGGAAGACTGCTGAGAGTTCAAGGCCAGGCTGGGCTACTTAGTGAGCTCAAGGCCAGCCTGAACTATGTAGCAAACCCCTGTCTCAAAAACAAAAGACAAAGCAAAACAACAAAAAATAAGTTGGACTCAGTAGGATTTCTTTCCAGTAGGACCAAACAAAGGGTCCACCCTCCACTGTCATTCAAGAACTATCCGCTTCGGCCTGCAGTGTCACAAAGCCTCTGCTGTCCTGTCATTGCTGAGGGCCCTGGTGGTCACAGATGCTGCTCATGTTGGAGGCCGAGGCAGTGTCTACATTTCCTGTGGGTGCAGATGGCCTGTCCCTCAGAAAGAGTTGCCAAACGGGGACACCACGGTATGGACACTTGCTCTCTGAGAAGGGACACATACAGGGCAGCTCATGGAGAGACACAGCTCTCCACTGCCATTTAGTCCCATGTCACCTCCCTCTCCTCCTGTGGTCTCCTGGCAGCTTCTGGGAGGAGCACTGGCCTCTTCTTAATCCGTGATCCGTGACCCGTGAGTCCACATGCCTTGTTCCTCCTTCTCTATGTAAGGTCATAGGCAGTGAGCTCTTGTCACAGCTGTGTGCAAGGGAAAGTACAGGCGCACTGTGGACCCCATAAAACCACCTCGATGCTCACAGGCAGCCTCTTTCAGCCCTGTGGGTCTCGGGCTTCTGCTCTGCATCCTTGTTTGTAATTGTGTGCTGCCTTCTTTCTGTTCGGGGCAAGAATCAGTGCCACAGTGCATGCAAATACCCCAGTCCCAGGTCACGCGGAGGGAGCAGGTTGGACTCAGGTATTTCTCTAATCTTTGTATCACCATAGATATGACCTCTTTATGCAAATAAGACTGTTCATACTGAATTACAACACAGCAATTACCACGGCTTCAAATAACATCTCTTTAAATTTTCATTTTTGCATTTTCATTGTAAGGAACAGCTGGAGACAATAGTGCCAATCGTCCTTTTAAAGAGGTATTTTCTAATTTCTAATGTTAATGGAACTAAAAATTGCAATGTGTATGCAAATCACAGAGCCTGCTGCCCATAGAGCAGGAAGGAAGGAAGGAGATCAAAGGAGGAGGAGGAGGAAGGGGAGGAGGGCCAGTATCCTGCGGACCAGTGGTCAGCTCGGCCTTTATCTGTCCATCCACATGAGGAGCCAAGGCCTACAGGGTTTTGGTGATGGTCAGTGGTTTCCTATGGAAACATGGAAGGAGCTATTGATTTCAAATAAAGACTAAAGCAGCTTTTTGGAGGCGATGGCGTTGAATCTGATGGATGGGTTATTTGAGAAAACTAAAAGAAATGGTGGGAGAGGGAGGGTGTGGAAGGCGGTGGCCCTCGGGACACTGCTCACATCACTCCGCACTGGCCATGGCAGTGTCAGCTGGACCCGAGTGCTGAGGGAGTGGCCGGATGAGCCCCCTCCCCGCAGCCTCCTGGGAGAATCCCGGGAGGATCAAACCTTCGTCACCCGTCACGAGCCCCTGCTACACAGCACACCCCATAAGGACTTCTCCCCTCCTTCTCTCCCTTGCTGGTGTTTTCTCCAATCCTTTCCCCCACCCACTGTTCTATAGACACTGCATTGTTTCATCGCCTAATTGTCAGTAAACTCAACCTAAGCAAATATGTTCCCATAGTGGGAGTGAGGTGGGGTGAGCTGGACCTACTTGAGGGACATGGATGCCTAAGGTGGCAGGTGACTTAGGGCAAACAGGAGATGACACTAGAATGACAAGGGCCGTAACACGAAGGATCTGAGTTCTGGACCAAATAACCTATTCCTCTTCTGCAGACCATGGGGGCCAGGCAGGCGGGCGGTTGCCGAAAGCTTTCTTCCTAGGTCCTCGGGCGTTTGTCCGTCTGGCTTAGGTCCATGGGCGATGTAGAGCCGACTGACTGTGTCACTGCGAGACGTTTACTTACAGAGGCTTCACTGAATTGGCCCAGCAGTCCTGTTCCCGCCCTGAGGGAAAGGAGGGACGGGTCTGCTTCTGGTCTTTGGAGGAGCTCATCTTTGCCTTCAGCTCGGATGTCCTCTCCTGGCTGCCAGAGCAGAGTTCCTGGCTTCCAGCGCGGACCCTCTGACCTTCTGGCTTAAACCCTTCGGCCTCCTGATGGGGACTTGTGGGACTCTAGTGAGCTCTCGACCATGGACTGAAGCCTTCGGTCCCTGGTGTGCAGACACCCCCTGCACACTTCCTCATCCGACTGTGGTGGCCGGTGGCTGTTGTAAGCCCGTCTTGTAATTTCTGATACATTTGTGCATCATGTGCTATGTCTGCTTCTCTAGTAAATCACTGACTGATACCGGAGTGATGGTTAGGACACAGAGACCCGCTGTCTCCCAAAGGCTACCAGTGCATCTCTGGCCCAGGAAACCAGCTTTGCAAGGAGAAACTGGAGGAGAAATAGGGACCGAACCTGCGAACCTGTGTGAAGGAGCCTAGGGAGGCGCACGCCCGGGCAGACGGCAGTGAGCACTTTCCCTCTTCTGCAAACTTCTTCCCTCCATCGACAGCAGCCTGGGGCAGGAACCAGGGAGCTCCCTGGGGTGAGTGGTTAAACATAGGCTCTGGGATCCATCTGGTCCCACAGCACACTCCAGCCTCTCCCGCACTGTGCCCCTCTGTGGTGGTCACCTTGGACCCTTGGTGTATATGGAGCTGGGTTGCCTCCCCCTTCGCCCCCCGTCCTGGCCACTACGGGCCCCTCTCTGCAGCCTCTCCCTCCTCATGGGACCCCGAGCCTGCCGGGCAGGTCCCTGTTTTCTGTTGTCTCCCACTGGCTTTGGTGCTATCAGAGGGCAGAGGTGTTTCCTACCCCAGAGTGCCGTGCCCCGTCTGGTGCCAGCATGGTCTGGCGGTGTCTGCAGAATGAATGAATCCTCCCGAGAGCCCCTGAAAGCTGCTTTTTGTCTGCAGCCAGGGGCTGCGGCTGGCACAGTTGGAATGGGGCTTTCCTTTACTCATCTGGGCACTGCTGGGATACCCTCTGTGGCTCTGGTCTTGGGGAGCTTTACAGCCTCTGGGGCTGTGGTTTCAGAGCCCCCCCCCCGCTTTTCTCACCACATCCTGGCCTGGCCTCCTTCCTCACCAAGTCCTTCTGGACCTGCAATCCAGGACCGGCAGCCACCCCTGAGCCAAACACCTGTGCCTGCTCCAAATAGCCATTAGGCTGCATGTGAGGGACATCCATGTCCCACTAAAGAGGACAGATTTTTAGCCATGGGTGACTTGCTGCCCCAGTGTCACACCACGGACAGGGTGGCTGCACAAAGACTCTCCCCACCATGAGGCTTTGGGCTTCTGATCCATTCGACTCATTTATGACAAAGACAGAGAGACAGCACTCAGAGTCTTCATTAAATATCCTTCTCAAGCCAAGCATGGTGGCAGACGCTTGTAATTCCAGCACTCAGGAGGCTGAGGCATGAGATTTGCCACAATTCTGAGGCCAGCCTGGGCTATATAGTGAGTTCAAGACTAGCCTAAACTACTTAGCAAGACCCTGTCTCAAAAAACCCAAAATCAATCAACCAACCAACCAACCAACCAACCAATTAAACAAACAAAAAACAAAACAAAACAAAGAAAGCAGCAAGGGTGAGGGCCATCTAGTAAGGCAAGGTTCTGAACTCATTTCGAGTATTCACAGAAGTGACCTGGGGGCTGAGGTGCAGTCAGGGGTCAAGTGCCAGCTCGCCATGTGTGAGGCCTTGGCTTCCTCCCCAGCACTGAAACAGACAGACAGAAGGTGACACCTGCTTGATTCACTGTGTTTTATTGCACAGCGTCAGGACACAATCGCTGGGGTGATCGGAGGGTGGACACTCCCAGGGGGCACAAATACAGACAGGCAGGGACCAAGGGTCCCGTTAGCATTTGTCCATCGCACCTTCCCCTCTTTTTGCTTTATCTGCTCTACTGACTGGAAACCAGGTACGATCTCATGAAAGTTTTCCTCTGTCTTCCCAATCAGAAAGCGTCTGTCTTTTCTGTGCTCACGGGACTTGGCTTAAATTGTTCTTTCATGCATTCATTCGACAGACGTACTGAGTGTCCACTCTGCAACTGGTGCTGGAGGCACTGTAGTGCGATGGTTATGGCTTAGGTTTTCTCTTGGTCCAGGTTCCGGGTCTGCTCCACCCTGGTGGCCCTCACCCAGCTCCCTTCTCACCAGTGAGTTGTGGGTAAACGGGAAGGTGAGGTTTATGTGTCAACTTGCCTGGACCACTTGTTGCCCAGATGTGTGGTCAAACATTTTTCTGGGTAGTTCTGAGTGATTTTTGGAGAATAAGATTTAAATGAATGAATGGGCTGGGGGCGGGGAGGTCTTTGTCTATCTTGTGTTGAAATAACAGAGTACCACAGGCCAGGTAATTTATAGTGGACAGAATTTCTTTTCCCAGTCCTGGGGATTGAACCCAGGACCTTGTATATTCCAGGCCAGCAAGTAGTTCACCACTGAGCTGCTCCCACGTCCCACGAACAGAAGAGGACTGGTCCCCTGCTTGGCGGGGGGCGGGAAGGCCAAGACCGAGGGCTGTCTTACTGCGTCATCCTGGAGTGGGAGGGGACAGACAGGTGGGGAAGGGAGACGAAGAGGAGGATGAGAGGGAGGAAGAGGAGGAGGAGGAGGAGCGGACATGCAGGGGGGTGGTCTGAACTGGCTCTGGTCTTTTCATAAGAAACCTGCTTCCCCCACAAGAGCACAAAGGCCTCAGGCCTAATCCTGGACATCGGGAGCCCTGGCCCCAGCACTGCTGCTCTGGGGGTGACGTGGAGGAGATGTGGGTGAGATGGTCAGACCTAACGCCTGGTGATCACACGTGGATCTTCCGCAGTGAAGCCCGTGCAGAGTAGAAGGCGGCCTCTCCCAGGGGGAGCCTTGGACGGTGGACGGCAGCTCTTCCCGCTCCCGTGGCAGCCGCCAGCCTGCGGGCTCACACTGGGACAGCAGCTGTGCAGATGCCAAGCCTGCCAGCTCCCGAACTGCACGGCCTGGTTCCTTGGCATGTTTTCCCATCTGTGCCTGCCTCCCACCTTGGGCCGTGCACTGGTATCTTCCTGGCTCTGAGAATGGTGCTGGTTTTCTCCCTACAGAAGGATTAAATTCAACCACACACAAAGGAAACAGGGCAGGCCGGGCTCTCAGGGGAAACTCAGTGGGCAGTAAGTAAATCAATCATGTGGACTCTGTGGAGTGAGTTCTTCCTGGGTGTCCGTGTGAGGCCAGCCCTCCCCAGCCCTCTCAGGGCAACGTGCCTCTCTGTGCCCTCCACTGCTTTAGCCTGGGTTGGTCTGGGGGAGGCAGGCAGGTAATCCCAGGAGTCCAGGGAGACAGCACCTGCCCTTGGCACGCATGTCCCTTCTGGGGCCATGAAAGCCCTGGACCAAGGCAGAACTAGAGGACCTATGTTCTCTGTAGCTACTACTTCCTCAGCTCGACCTTGCTTCCTGGGCTCTTCTTACTTCTCTCTTTGCGGGAAAACCAAGGCAAAGAGAGCTCCCTGCCTTTCCTGGCTGGGTCTAAGCCTAGGCCTCTCATCAAAACTGTAGCCATAAAGAAGGAGAAGGAGCGAGAGAAACGGAGCCACAAGTCCGAAAGAGCAGTTTTTAAGAATGGGGTGGCGACTTACACACAGCTGGACTCTCAAGCTGGGAAGAAGTCTAAAGGTAGAATCACGGTTGGAATCAAAGTTGGAATCCGCTAGGTGCATCCCTCACTCCCTTGTTAGCTCCCCAGCGTCCTTGCTAAGGTGCTTGATTTTGCCCTTATGTTTTACAGCCCCACCCCCAGGCCACAGTGATTAGTTTAAGCCAGTTATGCCAGTTTCTTGCCTTTGTCAATGATTGGTTGAGGAAGGGGATGGGACTATTCTAGCCCAATGAGATGCAAGAGGAAGTCTGTGAGGCCTTCTGGGAGAATTTTCTTCATTTATAAAAAGAAACCAAATAATAGCTCTTTCATGTATTTGGGTACGCTTGTCTGGGGAAGTGTTCTTTCCTGCCATGACTGCCATTGTGGACCACGGGGGAAACCAAGGAGACAGCAGAGTGTCTCCCAGAACCCACCCACTGGCAAGGCCCATCTGCAGCCTGACTTCAAGAGCTCAGTAAGCACAGTATTGTAACTTCGTCTGATGCCCTCCTGGAGCTACTGAGACTCTCACCAAGTAGCACTCTTCCTTATGTCAGCAAGATTAAATTCACTTCTTTTTCTTATCAATAGATTGCTTTGGTGATGTTCTAGGGAAGCAGGCATTTGAAACTGGAAAACAGAAAAAGAAATCCCTGCATCTTTCCCTATTACTCCGATGCATCAATCAGCTTTTTGTCACTATACTAAAAAACCTGAGGCAAGTTACTTATGAAGACAAAAGGTTTCTTTACTCACAGGTATGTGGAGGTTCAAGAGTGTACTGCCTGCATCCTCTCAGCTCTGATGAGGGCCCTCTGGGCTGTGTTGCATCACAGTGGATTCGGTGGTAGGAGTTTGTGGGAGGAAGTGATTACTTCCTGTTACAGGAAGTGAGAGATTTAGGAGTCAGGTTTGCTTTTACAACTTGTTCTTCCCAGAACCACCTTAATCTCTTCCAAATAAAGTGACCCCAGTGACCTACAGACCTCTCAGTGGGCCCCACCTTTTCACAGTTCCATCAGCTCCTGCATTATCATACTGGGGACCAAGCCATGCTGGGGACACATAGACCCTTGGGGGGCAAAGCACATGCAAGCCACAGTATCTGACACATAAGAAAGACCCTTTCTGGCCTTCTGACCTACCAACGTCCTCCTTTCGTGATTTTCTAAAGACCTTTGGGAACCCATTTTTTTTTTTTAACTTTCTATCTTCTTTCCAGATAGGTTTCTTTTTCCCCTGGAACTTGAGAAAGGAGAAGCCATAAAATGATGTGATCCATCTCACCTGTCACCCTCCCAGCCCTCTTCTCCCTGTCATGCGATCTATTTCTTTCATTCAATTTCCTTCTTTCTCCCAAGAAACAGGTAAGAGACGGGAGAAATGTCGATAGATGCGCGGTCAGAAGGCGCCACGCTTGCACCCCCGTCTTTCCCCGCTAGTGCGCTTGGCATTTCCTCACTCAGCTCTCTGACCTCTAGCAAACCCATCTCCGGAACAGTCACTCTCAGTCTTTCAGCACAATCCTAACGGCCTCTTTCTTAAGGAAATTTTAGATACCACTTGCTGTTGCCAACTATATTCTGACAGGAAGAGCTGCTGACCAAATAGCTTGATAAATGAATGTGGCTGGGGCCGGGCGTGTGACTTTGAGCTCTGTGACCGTGGCCAAGTCCCTTGCCTTTTGAAGCTTAGTTTCTTCTCAGGACCCCAATGATCCTGGAGACCTGACAGTTCATTGATTCTGTGCTTGAAGGAGAGGCATCTGTAGGACTGTGTGTTTTAATCATAAGAACAAAACATGCTTGTAAGAATCGGAACAACTCAAAAGCTTGCAAAGCCTAACCCACCCCTTCCTCCAGCTATGCCCTGGAGCCCGTCTCTCAGGGCTCAGTGTATCTGCTGATGCTTTGGATGCTATTGGCCCAGTGACTCCCATTTCACCTCCACAGCTCGGGGCTGTTTTAAGCCAGAACCGTGTGTGCTGTTCTGGCTGTTCTTCTCCTAGGAGGAAAATTGCAGGATGTTTTTATGTTGTTTAGGAATCAGAGTTCTGTTGCCGGTGACCTCACCTATATCTTTGAAAGAAAATAGAACACAGACTCCTGGTGAGAGCCCAAGACTCAGGTTTACAGGAGCCCAGAGCTGGTGACCAGGGAGGTGACTGTCCCATCGCAGCCACAGACAGAACACACAGGCCCAGGACTAGTGAGGTCCCATGCATCTCAATGCTCTAAAGCTCCCCCAGTATGGTAATGCTTCCTACTGTGTTTGCAAACTTGGGTCACCTGGGGCTCCACTCTGCAGCAGAGAACTGAGATAATACACATCTTTGGGGAATAACAGCAAGGTGTGTCTTCTTTTGTTTTGTTTGGTTTTCGGTATTGGGGATCAAACTCACGACCTTATGATTGCCAGGCAGGTGCTTGCTGCTGAGCTACATCCCCAGCCCCTAAGGTGTGTTTCTACTGCCAGGCATTCTGGGAAAGCAGCACTGGAGGAAGAGATGGATGCAGGATGCTGATTGAAGGTGCCAGCCTGTGTTCCATCCCTTAGCTTACAGGGGGGTGAGATTTGAGGCAGGGGGAGTAAAGAGAGCTCAGTGTGACCTTGGGAGGAGATGTGGACAGGACTGTACCCTTGTGAGAGTGACCAGAGGCAGAGATGGGTGGGGTGTGCAAGGGAGGCCCCTGCACTGGGCTGCTTCTCCCCACAGGACAGAGTGGGGAAGGCAGTGCATAGAAGGCTGGGCCACAGGGACACTGGGGAGAGGCAGGAGTCTGGCTGAGGGACAGGTGGCTGAGCTGGCCCATGCTGGAAAATAAGCCAAGACACAGCCAGGCCTATGCTGCCATAGCCAGGGGCCTGGAAAAGAGCACTAGGAGTTAGAGAATCAGGGACCAAAACTGCACGTCCTTATGACACTGTGCTGTGGCACTATTAAGCTATTCATTCACTCACCCATCCATCCACCCATCCAACTATCCACCCATTTGTCCATCCATCCATCCACCCATCCACCCATCCACCCATCCATCCATCCATCCATCCATCCA